>PVKH010012273.1:5298-17450 GCA_004027955.1 Chaetophractus vellerosus | reverse complement strand
TTTTTTGTTTAACATGAAGCTTAATGAAAATTCACAGAAGTTGGGTAGTGCTTTTGATGCATGAATTATGATTAAGTAAATGAAGCATAAATACAGACAATGAAAGGGAGATGAAAACTTCTCTCATCATGGGCAAAGACCACCTATTAAGGTACCCTCAACACATGTTGATGGTTATTGTTTAAGAAATATTTTTCTGTAACTTAAAAAGACAAATCCACCTCACAGAAATAAAATTATTTCATATAAGAAGCTAGAAGCTTATAATATAATTCATTTCTTCCCCACAGAAATCAATATAGACTGAAAAGCAAGGACCCCTTCAATTATTTTAATTTCAGCTCTTTAATCCTAATAGTCTGTAATCGATTCCCCAATTCAGACTACCTAAATTAGCACCACCAGTTACTATCAAAATTCAGTTTCCTCTTCTTCCTCCCAACCAGTGGAATCAAAATATCTCATAGTGGGGTTCTAATATCTGCAATTTTTCAAAACACTCCAGGTGACTCATGCACACTAGAATGTAGAGACCATTGAATTACACTCTACTTCCCCCTGAGGAATTGTGCCTTTTAGGATTTATTAACGGAAATTCCTACGAAAAGCTAAATTATCTTTCAAGAACTATACACATACCTCATAGCATATAATTTGACACCTTTATTCTGAATGAGAAGAAAAAATATTTAGAAAACAGTTCAGTGTGAACAAACATTAGAAGGTTACTGAATAAGAATTTGAAAGCAAATGAAACAGAAAAAGGAAGAACAAAACATGTCTATGTTTAGGAGTACTTTATTACATACAAGTTTCTAACTATAAGGCAATGGAAATGAAAAGGTTATTCTATAACTAATTGTATAGTCTAGTAGTAGCTTTAGAGAAATATATTATTTCATGGTATTGCTCACACTCATGTTGCCTTTTCCAACTTTTTAAATTGCACTTACAGAATACGAAACTAATTGTTAAGGCACAAAGACTCCAGATGTGACTGTGATTTAGTTCATTGAAAGAAATTGTGAGGCACTGATGAGCGATGCTAATTTCTTACAATCTGCTCAAATTTTGGCAGTAATATGAGTAAATCCCACACAATGTTTTTGCACCACATTAATTATTTTCCCTTATTTTTCTCAAATATGCCAGACATGTGAATTTAATGGATTTCTTCAGATAACAACAAATAGAGGAATCTGCCAAATATGTGTATGTAGTTTTTCTGAGCCAGAAGACATATGCCTAGAATACATTACTATTGGTAACAGATTTATGTATTTTATAATCTGAGGACAATGCACCATGATAACATTTTTTTGCCATTTTGTATTCACTTTATTATTGTTGAGTGACCTAAGCTAACTTTTACAAATTAATGAGGATTTCCACATATTAATATTTTCATTATCAGAAAGTTTTCTTAATCCTTAAGATTGATGAAAAATATACCAACACATGGTTTATATAATGTATTCTTAATCTGCTTTTCAGGGACTATAATATTAGGCATGAGATATGTTGGATAATAAATCCAATGAAAAAGGCAGTAGTGTACAGCTGATATAAAGGCTCAGCCATATTTGCATTTAACTTGGTGACCCTACTTACTAGTTCTGAAATCCTTGGTGACAGATATCTCCAAACTTCAATAACTACATTTGCCAATTAAAATATTACTGCTTATCTTAAAGGGTATATATGATTATTAAGATATGCAATATTTGTTACAAGTGTTAGAGTTTTCTATGTTTTATAAGCAACTAATTAAATCCTATGAAGATGATAAGGCAGGTGATAATAGAATAATAGAAATAAATTGAATTTTAATTAATTTTTAAAACTTAGAGGGCCAAAAGGGGGGAAATTGTCTTGAGGATGACCCAGTCATTGTAAAATAGAAGGCAATCTAAAAGGGAAGGCAAAAAATCAGGGAAAGTACTATAGCTAAAAATCATGGTGAAAAAAGTCATTAAGACTTTCCCTTAAGATTTCAGGATCTCTAATTATTTGTTCATTCTTGTCATAATGTCTAGATGTTAAAAATTCTTGTTGAATCGATTTTTTAAAAATATATTTTTTAATTTTTTATATCAATTTTAACAGGTTGCTCTAATAACACAAGATAATAACTACAATAACAATACATCTATTTTGGCCTGTGGTTATCCTCCCGCCTTATTTTTGTTCATTCCTTAATCTTGAGGGATATAGTATGATGTCTGCTCTGACTGACTGCATCAGGCTGAAAGGGGACTTAGATATTATGGAGAATGTGGGAGGAATTGTTTTGCTTGCATTTAAAGATATTCCCTGTTTGGGGGGTGGAACTGGTCTATCATCATCATATTGTTAGTTGTCCCAGGCAAACCCAAGGAAAGAAGGAGTTGACAGCGATTCCGCCGGGTTTCAGGGCTCAACCGGCATAAGAACAATCTGAAGATTTAAGTCTCTGAGAAATATATTTAACAGGTAAATTGAAAATTTAGGTTCAAATAAAAGGACTTGAAGAATCATTAGTAGGGGAATTATAAATGAGAATAACTATGTTATATCGGGTAACTAGACTTTCATATATCCCCAAAAAGGGCCTGCCGAGGAGGTGTGAATTTCATGAGCTGGATGACTTGCCTGTGGTGTCTGGATGTCCCTAGAGCCTTCTAGAGCACTTTTGCTTGGGCTTTGTTTACTGTGGCAATTTGTGAAATCTGCCTGAGACCTGCATAAGAGTAACCTTACAAATCACCTACCGACTAATTTTAAAATCTCTTAGCCATAGAAACTCTGTTTTATTTAATATTTTCCCTCATTTTCAAGGTCTTCTTCCAAGTGCATCACTGATTAACACTGGGTAATCATCCTTTGTTTCCAGGGAGTCTTATTCCCAGGAGTCATGACTCACATTGTGCGAAGGTAGTGAGTTTATTTGCAGAGTTTGGCTTAGAGAGAGGCTACATTTCGGTTACAGGGAGTTTTTTAGGAGGTCACACTTAGGCATTATTTATAATTAGGCTTAGTTTCATTATTACAGGGATAAGGTTCATAAGGGAGAACATTAAGATTGAGGACTTGACTTATTGGCCTGTTTACCTTTCTTAGGCACAGCTTATATTATTCTAGTGATTTTTGCTATCTTATTTGAGAAAGTAGCAGGACATCCCCAGAAGGGAAGTTTAATATTCTTTAAGCTACTGTGTGGGCCTCTATTGAGAAAACATACCTATGACAACAAGAATACATTTATATCCCATAGAAGTATGGTTTGGGTGCACTTTTTCTGATATACTAAACCCCTATAAACACCCTGCACTAATGGCATACCTTTGTTATACCCTGTGAAAGAACTTTCTTATATTTATATTACTAACCACAGTCCTCAGCAATCCGAGAGCTCACTGTGTTATACAGTCCCACCATTTATCCTCTGGTTTTCCTTCTAGCAACACATACAACCCAAAACTTCCCCTTTCAACCACATTCACCCACACATTTCAATGTTATTAATTCTACTCATATCACTGTGCCACCATCACCTCCTTCCATTTCCAAACTAAACAACCTAATGATAAATTCTGTACAGATTAAGCATCGGCTCACCATTCTCTACTCCCATTCTATCACCTGGTAACCTATCTTCCAGACTCTACCTCCATATGTCTGCTTACGATACTTAGCTCATATCAGTGAGATCATGCTATATTTGTCCTTTTGTGTCTGGCTTATTTCACTCAACATAAAGTTCCAGAGGTTCATCTACGTGATCATCTGCATCAGTACTACCTTCTTTCATACAGCTGAATAATATTCCATCATACATATCTACCACATTTTGTTTATCCATTCCTCTGTTCATGGACACTTGGATTGCTTCCATCTTTTGGAAATTAGGAGTAATGTGGCTACAAACATTGGTGTACATATCTATGTTTTTGTCCCTGCTTTCAATTGTTCTGGGTATATTCCTATTAGCAGGATTGTTGGATCATATGGCTTTTATTTGCATTTCCCTAATAGCTAGTAAGGCTGAGCATCTTTTCATGTGCTCGTTAGCCTTTTGTATTTCCTCTTTGGCAAAGTGTCTCTTCAAGTCTTTTGCTCATCTTTTAATTGGGTTGTTTCTCTTTTCATTATTGATTTGTAGTATTTCTTTATATATTCTGGATAATAAACCTTTATTGGATATATAGTTTCCAAATATTTTTTCCCATTGACTAGGCTGCCTTTTCACATTTCTTGATAAAGTACTTCAAAGCACAAATGTTTAATTTTGAGGAGGTCCCATTTACCTATTTTTTCTTTCATTGCTAAGGCTTTGGGTTTAAAGGTTATGAAACCATTGCCTACCACAAGATCTTGTAGGAGATTCCCTACATTATTTTCTAGGAGTTTTATTGTCCTGGCCCTTATATTTAGGTCTTTGATCCATCTTAAGCTATTTTTTTGTATAGCAAGCCCTTGAGAGCTAAGGATCCTCTTTCATTCTTTTGAATGTAGATATCCACTTCTCCCAGCACCATTTGTTGCAGAGAATATTCTGTCCCAGTTGAGACGACTTGCTGCTTTGTCAAATATCATTTGGCCATATATGTGCATGTCTATTTCTGAGCTTTCAGTTGGGTACCATTGATCAATATGCCTATTCTTGTGTCAATACCAGGCAGTTTTGACCACTGTAGATTTGTAATATGCTTTAAAGTCAGGTAGTGTGAGTCCTCCAACTTTGTTCTTCTTTTTCAAGATGTTGTTGTCTTTTTGGGCCCCCTTACCCTTTCAACTAAATTTGATAATTTGCTTTCCCATTTATACAAAAAAAATGCTTTTCAAATTTGTATTGGGATTGCATTGAATGTGGGTAGAATTTGGGTAGAATTGACATCTTAATGATATTTGGTCTTTCAATCCATGAATATGGACTGTGCTTCCATTTATTTAGGTCTTCTTTGATTTCTTTTAGCAATGTTATATAGCTTTCTGTATACAAGTCCTTTACCTCCTTGGTTAAATTTATTCCTAGATAGTTGATTCTTTTAGTGCTATTGTAAATGGAAATTTTTCTTGATTTATTCCTCAGATTGCTCATTCATACTGTATAGAAACACTACTGATTTTTGAATCTTGATCTTATATCATATCACTTTACTGAACTTGTTTATTGGCTCTCATAGATTTTTTTGTAGATTATTCATAGATTTTTCAGTACTTTATATACATAGGATCATGTCATCTACAAATACTGAAAAATTTATTTCTTCCTTTCCAATTTGGAACATTTTACTTTTTTTTCTTTTCTTTTTTGCCTAAGTGCTCTAGCAAAAAGTTCTAACATGATGTTGAATTTGAGTGGTGACAGTGGGCATCATTGTCTTGTTTCAGAACTTAGAGGGAAATCTACTAGCCTTTCACCATTCAGTATGATTTTAGCTGTAAGTTTTCATATATGAAACTTCTATTTCTATCAAAGTGTTTTTATCAAGAAATTGCTAGCTGCCATGGGTAGGGCAAGGCCACCATGGGCAGGGCAAGTCACCCGCAAATGGAGCAGATCTGTCTGTGAACAGAAGCAGAGCAGCCTGTGAATGGAAGCAGACCCGCCTGCGAACGGAGCAGAGCTGCCTGCGCGGTGACCTGGCTCGGCGCGTCACCGCAATGGGGGGAGACAGAGCAGACACAGAGGAACGCAGAGAAATGAACACAGCAAGAGCGAGCAGAAAGGGGGGATATGTAACCAAAAAATAAAAATAAAAACAAAAAATAAAAAAATAAAAATTACAAAAGAAAGAAATTGCTGAATTTTGTTAAATGCTTTTTTTTTTTGTTGATAGAGATCATATAATTTTTCTCCTTCAATTTGTTAATGTGGTATACTACATTAATTGATTTTCTTTTGTTAAACTATCCTTGCATACCTGGGATAACACCCACTTGATCATAGAGTATATTTCATTTGATGTGTTATTGGATTCAATATGCAAGTATTTTGTTGATTATTTTTGCATCTAAGTTCATTAGAGAGATAGTCTGCAATTTCCTTTTGTTGTAACATCCTTATGTAGCTTTGGTATTACGGTGATGTTACCCTCTTAGAACAAGTTAGGTAATGTTCCCTCTTCTTCAAATTTTTGGAAGATTCTGAGTAAGATTGTTATTAATTATTTTTAGAATGAGTGGTAGAATTCACCTGTGAATGCATCTGGACCCGGAGTTTTCTTTGTTTAGAGGTTTTTGATGACTTATTCAATCTCATTACTTGTGATTGGTCTGTTAAGGTCTTCATCTCTTCTTTTCTCAGTGGAGGTCTCGTGTGTGTTTCTAAAAATTCGCCCATTTCATCTAAGTTGTCCGGCTTGTTGGCATATAATTTTTCATAGTGTCTTTTTATGTTCCTTTTTATTTCTTGGAGACAGTGATGATGTCCTCTTTCTCCTTTCTTATTTTATTTATTTGCATCTTATTTCTTTTTTAGTCCAGTTAAGCCTTTATCAATTTTATTAATCTTCTGAAAAACAGCTTTTGGTTTTATTAATTCTCTCTACTGTTTTTAATCTCAATTTCATTTAATTCTGATCTAGTCTATTATTTCTTTCCTTCTGCTTGCTTTGGGATTAGTTTGCTGTTGTTTTTCTCTTTCCTCCAGGTATGCAGTAGGTCTTCAATTTTTGCTCTTTATTCTTTCCTACAGAAGGCCTTTAGGGCTATAAATTTCCCTCTCAGCACTGCCTTCAATGAATCCCATAAATTTTGATGTGTTTTGTTCTCCTTTTCATTCACCTCGAGATATTTACTGATTTCTCTTGCATTTTCCTCCTTGATCCACTGATTGTTTAAGAGTGTTTTGTTTAACTTCTATATATTTGCGAATTTTTCCTGTTCTTCACCCATTATTGATTTATGACTTCATTCTTTTGTGGTCAGAAAAAGTGGTTTGTATAATTTCAAACTTTCTAAAATTCATTGAGACTTTTTCTGTGATATAACCTGTTGTCTAGCCTGGAGAATGATCCATGAGTGCTTGAGAAGAATGTATATCCTGCTGTTTAGGATGTAATATTCTGTATGTGGCCATTAGGTTAAGTTCCTTTAATATATTATTCAAGATCACTGTTTCTTTATTGGTCTTCTGTCTATTGTGTATTGAAGTCCCTCACTAGGATTGTAGAAGCATCTATTTCTCCCTTCAGTTTTGCCAGTCTTTGCCTCATATATTTTGGGGCACACTGGTTAGGTGCATAAATATTTATGATGATTCTTTCTTTCTCATTGATTGGCACTTTTATTAATATATAGTGTCCTTCATTGTCTCTTACAACAGTTTTGCATTTAAATTCTATTTTTTCTGATATTAGTATAACTATCTTAGCTCTTATTTTTGGTTACTCTTTGCATGGGAACTCATTTTCCAACCTTTCACTTGCAACCTATTTGTCCTTAGGTCTAAGGTGAGTCTCTTATAGATATCATATAGATGGATCATATTTTTTTTTATCCACTTTGCCAATCCATGTCTCTTACTTGGGGAATTTAATCCATTTACCTTCAATGTTATTATTATAAAGGCAGTACTTACTTCAACAATTTTATCTTTAGGCTTATATATAAATCACACCATATATTTGTTTCTCTTTTTACACTTATAGTTATCCTTACTAATAATCTTCCTTTCTACACTTTTCTCCAAACTTTCTCACCTATCTGTTCTTTTCAACCTACCAACCAATAGTATCAATTACTATTTATCTGTGAACATTTTAATCTCTCCTTTCTTTTTGAAGGACAACTTTGCTGGATACAGAATTCTTCATTGACAGTTTTTCTCTTTCAGCACCTTAAATATGTCATAGAACTGTCTTCTTGCCTCCATGGCTTCAGATGAGAAATCAGCACTTAATCTTATCAAGCATCCCTTATATGTGATGTGTTTCAGAGTAAGTCTTTTAGGATTTATTCTGTTTGGTGTATGCTGCATTTCTTGGAAAGATCATCCATGTCTTTCATAAGATTTGGGAAATTTTCGGTCATTATTTCCTCCAACATTTATTCTGCCCCTTTTACCTTCACTTCTTCTTCTGGGACTCCCATAATTCATATAGTTGTGCATTTTGTACTGTAATTCAATTCCCTGATCCCTACTCAAATTTTTTCCATTTTTTTTCTCAATCTGTTCTTCTATTTGTGGGATTTCAGGTGTCCTATCATCTAATTTGCCTATTCAAATATGTTATTGTGTGATTTTAGTGTATTTTTAATTTCTTCTCTTATGCCTTTCATTGTCATAAGATCTTTTCATTTTCACGTGAGTTTGCAATTTCTTTTGTATGCCCAACCAATGTCTTATTATCCTTTATCTCTTCCTTCATCTCCTTGAATTGCTTTAGATTTGTGTGAAGATCTTTGATTAGTTGTCTCAAATTCTGTGACTCATCTGTCTTTTTAGTTTGTTCCTTTGGGCAATCTTCCTGTTTCTTAGTATGGCTTGTAATTTTTTCCTTATGTCTAGGCATCTGATTATCTTGATGCATTTACTCCATTGGTCAGTTTCTATCTGTTGCCTGGGGTTTTATTATTATTTTGCTCTGTGCTAAGGCTCTTATTTGACACTTTGCTCTAATTATTCTAAATTTTTAGAATTTCCCATGTTTAACTGAAAAAATAAAAGGAAAAAGGGAAAATAGGAGAAGATAAATGAGATGAAAAAGAGGAAAAAGAAGAGGGAAAAAAGAAAGAAAAAAGGAAGGAAGAAGATTAAAGAAAATAAACACAGTCCTTTCTCTCCAGCCACCAACATCTGGATAGACCCCTCCATGCCAGCTGTGTGCACTGATTGCCCTGTGGTCTTACCACTTCCCCTATGCCCAGTAAGTCTGACTGTCTTCCCGCCACTTCTGGAGGGTGACAGCAGCCTTCTGCTCATTACTCTGCCATCTTGGATCTCAAATTCATTTTAACAGTAGTGGCTCAGGCATTAATAAAGGAAGAATTTCTGCATAAATTGGAGATGAAGCCTGCAGACATGTTGGTCATTAAAGTGGATATTGTCAGATACAAAATTCCTGGTGATTCTGGTAACACATTAGCTAGTAATAAACTTTCATTTTGAAAATAATCATATGACAATGTCCAACTCCTTTCTACTTGCAATTCAGAATTAGGGTCACAAAGGGTATTCAACATTCTTTCATAAAATCTAAAATTACATATTTGAAATGCAGAGAAAGGGATCCTGAATTTCAATGAAACAAATAGAGTATTCAAAAATTTAGTTCATTTTTCTAGTCCTTTTGAGTGTGAGAAATGGCAGATGCTTATTATTTGCTACTGTAATATATAAACCCCCAAATCTCCATTCCTTAACAGTTATGATTTCATTTCCTTGCTCTATTAAAATCCAACCTGCAGTGTTGGGATGTTTTTTTTCCTTATCTTGGCTGTGCTACTATCACACACACCATAACTGGTTTTGGTTTAAGCAACAGGAATTTTTTGACTTGAGTTTCAGAAGCTAGAAAGTCAAAATCAAGATATCAACAAGGCTTGCCTTCTCCCCAAAGAGCATGGCAGTCTTTGCTGGTTGTCAATAATACTTCAGGTTCCTTGACTTGTATTTCTACCTCTTTTCCTAGCTCTGTGATTTGCTGGTTCAATTCATAAGGCCTTCAGTAATACAGATCAAGACCCACCGTCATTCAATTGGGGCACACTTCAACTTAAAAGAATATCTTCAACAGGCGCTATTTACAATGAGTTCGTATTGACAGGAATGTGAAGATTAAGAACATATCTATGTTGGGGAAAATAATTCATGTACCACAGGATTCCACAAAGTTATTCAGTAATGCACATTGATGATGGTTCTGCCAGTTTCAAAAGATGACTTCTAAGGTTTCCCTGTCATTAGATGCTGGCAATGCCTCATCTGCAATCTCATGGACCTTACAGTGCAGTGCATTTCAGCCTGACTTCCCACTGCCAGCATATTTATCACTTGCCTGAGTGCATTTTTTGGCAACATGGACCCACTCTACCTGCAGATACAACAGGCCTGAAGTACTATCTAATAATTAATGCCCTCAATAACACTGCTCAACCAATGACTAGTGAGAGCTGGCAGATAAATATCCCATTTCGTTTGTTCCTTTGGGTGGGTTAATATGAGGTGAATGTTCTACAACAAACCACTAAGTTCCACAAGGGAATTAGGCTCAAATTGCTTAGAGTGTAATGTCCTTGAAAACTCATCATTTATTGTCTGCTTTCCCTTTCTTTTTTCTATGAAAATGAAGGGAAAAAATTGAAAGGATGCATATCCAACTGTTAGCATGGGTTACGTCATGGAGAAGAAAGTTTATGTTGGTTGCATGAATGGAGGGGGAAGTTTTTCCTCAGCTAAGGGACCAGGGAGAAAAACATAACAAAAATTAAGCATGTACATGATCACATGCAAATCTAAAGAAACTAAGGAAATTATTACATAAAAGATAGTATATATAGATATATTTTATATATAGTACTATAACATTGCTGCATTTTCATATTTCATCTGGCTGTATAGAAAGATAGTCATTTTGTAACCAAATACACAGAATGCACATGCTTATACAATGTGTAAAATCTAGATGGAAAGCACTGAATTAAATCTCTAATATCAGCATTTAATATACCTAAAATACATGCAATTTGTCTTCAAGGGAATCTTTCTATTATCGATCCAGAAAATAAGGTGCAGATCAGATTAACTCTTTTTCAAACCGTCCAAAACAGCATCTAGTGTGTGCAAATATAGTCTGATAAACCATATCATTTTCAAGTGATAATTAAAAACAGAAATGGGAGTAAATTTCAAAATGTGTGCAATGATGGCAAGGAAGACTAGAACAATTATAAATACATTTCCTAAGAACAAATATTTATCTAAGAAATGAGTTTGTTGATATCAGTTAAGATGTCTTGGAATCTGCATCCAATTACATATTACAATATCTTGACATCAGAGTAAATCAACATCCTAGTTTTTGAATCAGTGTAGAAATATTTTGGTTAATAAATTGTGCATATTTGAGTGGCCAAATAAATTTATGATTACTTTTTACTGGCAGAAGCTAACACATACCTCTTACATTATTGATTACACATACCACAAATCAAAATGAAACTTAAACTACTGTTATATATGTATGTTTGTGTGGGTCTATGATAGAAAAATAAATCACTCCCACCTATGTGTCTATATACCTTTCATTTTTACAGAGAAATATATCCTCAAATGAACAGTTATAATTTTGAGATTTTTGAAATTCTGTCTTTAATGAACATAAGCCAACTTCTCTTCTTTTTCTATCTTAAAATACTTTTTGATTACTCATTTTATGGAGGTTACCATACTTTACTTTCCTTATCACTGCCCATGTCTGTCTTTCTTACTAGTCTCTGAACTTCTTGTAGATGCTGGCCATTTTCTAAATAGAGTAGGGGATATGTCCTCCTCCTTTTGAAATTTGTAATTGCTGTTTAGAGAAGATTGCACTTAATGGTACTTCACTCATCGATAAATCATCCATTTTTAAATTGTATTAAGCACTAACTACAGGCTCAGTCCTGTGCTAGGGACTAGTGTTATAAAACACTATAAGGCAAATACTAAAATATTAGGTTTATTCTAAACTCTGAGAAAGTTATTAAATAGTATTGATCAATGGAAAGATAGTTACAATTTGTGTTTATAAAGAACATTCTCGGGATAGTAAGTAATAAGGATTTGAAAGTAGAAAATTTAAGAAGAATGGAAAAGCAGATAATATTGTAATACTTTAGAGAGGGAATTAAAGGGATTATTATTGTGCATATTTGATACAAACATTATGAATCCCTCTATGCAAGCTGTCTCATAGATATGGCCACCAATGAATGGCACCTGCTAATACTGATACATATTATAGTTTCCTCAAACATTGACTCAGGGCTTACTTCATTACTCTCTTTAACAGAGAAATTGCAGTGGAAGTAACTTTGTGTAATGTCCAAGGATAGTCCTTAGATCTGAAGCTTACACTTTCATCTTTTTGTTTGTTTGTTTGTTTGTTTGTTACATATCCCCCTCCCTTTCTGCTTGTTCTTGCTGTTTTTTTTTTTTTTTTTTTTTGCATTCCTCTGTGTCTGCT
>PVKH010012272.1:0-17352 GCA_004027955.1 Chaetophractus vellerosus | reverse complement strand
TAATAAATTAAAAAAAAAAGAAAGAAACGAAACCACAAAAATACCAGAAAGGAAAATAAACTTTTAAAAATTCTCAGATTCAGAATTCTTTCCAAGTGAAAAAAATGAAAATCAGAATCAGGAAAGAGAAAATTTTATTTTTACAGCACAAAATTTAGAAACATTTAAACAATAGGTTAAACATAATAAAGGTTAAAAGAATCAACAAAATAAGAAACAAATGCTTGCCATATGTCACCCTCTCTATATTAATCTATGAATCCAAGGCTAAATAATAAAATTGCTAATAAATTCAGCAATGGTGTGGGTGCCATTGATTTAGTTTATTTGTGTGTGTGTGCTGTTTTAAAACCAGTCAACATTTGTTTGGTTAAATATTAATTTAATTTTACAGATTTTTTTTTACCACAAAATATATAGAAATAGAGTTAAATGTTTCAAATATTTTCATCTGGTCGTGTTTAAATTCAATTATGGTTTAGATAATAGTGGACCGATTAATGAAACTAAAATAGAATACTAATACATTCTAATTCTGCATTGTCCACAAAATGGAAATGATGCATTCTCAAAATTATTTTAAAAGCATGTATATTCTGGGCACACTCTAGAAGGATTATAGTTATAGGAAACATCAGTAAGAGAAAATGCAGCATCAATTAAGTAACAATATAAACTAAACAGCCATTAATAGGAATTATTTTAAAGAAGAAAACACATCAGATGGTCTGCCTTGCTTGTGGGTGTGCAGGGTTTGGCTGTTATAAACCTGAATCAAACCTACACATGCCCTGGATTCTTTTGCCCTCGCAGCTCTGCCCTTCTTCTCCTCTTGGGAGGTGAGGATACAATGGTAGCCCTAACCCTCAAGGTCAACTGCTGGAGCTGCATGTGAATTCATAGGCACAAAAGGAAAAAAATCTCAATTTCAAGCTGTAATTTAGTCAGTTTTTGCCTGTTGTAATCATATTCTTTTCTTAGTTCCCTGAGTTTTCTCTCAGTCCACACGACTGCCAACCAACTTTCATGAGCTCTTTTTTTCATGGGTGCTAATCCACTTTTTTTTTTTTTAAGCTACTGGGCTGGGGATTTAACCCAAGACCTTGTACATGGGAAGCACACACTCAATGCATTGTGCCATATCTGCTCCCCCCCAATCCATTTTTGATTGAAGGAAATGGAACTTCCCATTATTTTCCCCATGTCTTTGGACATCTTCCCATAGATGTCAAGGCATTAATGTACAAGGTTAATGTTTTCACATAGTTTGGGGAGTTTCTCCTCTCTGCCTAAGCAGTAATTTCTCTCCTCCATTGATTTTCTGCAAAGTTGCATTTCATGTCCTTGATGTAGTTCTGGAAGTATTTAGATTTTCACCTAAAGCCTTTTGACACTGTAAAGATGCTTGCTTTGGCTGGAGACTTTTGATATCAGCAATAAGTGCTTAGTTCACTTGATTTTCTTCACATAAATTTTTAAAATATTCCTTGTTTTTCTCTTTAAAGTTTTTTTTAAAGAAAAATTTTAGTTAAAGCATCAGTAAATTTCTTTGCATTGACTTCTGACTGTTAATCATGGTTTCCTTATCTGACTCACTCTTTTTGTCTAATTCCTTGTAATCTTCTCTAAAGATATTAGGTAAATTTATCACACACAGCACAGTTTTGGTCAGAGGTTTTTTACTGGCTCTCTTTATCATTTACAGCCTGTTTCCTTTGCATGTTGAAGTTACCAAGCTTTTAAATTTTTTTCTGTTCCTTCAGGTCCTGTACCCTTATTCCCTCTAGCATCTTCTTGGGCAGGCAGCTTTAGGTTTTTCTGAAGTTGAACATTTTCGTCAAAACCATTAATTATTAACCTCCGATATTGCTCTACATTCTTCTGAGAGGCCCTTAAGATATTTTTGGCCTCAATCACTTGGGACTGGAGGAAGTTTGATGCCTCTTCTAGTATATGTGACTGTCCTTGAAGATGAGCTGCCATCACTCCATAAAATGGAAATTTAGGGGACTCACCTTTCTGTTCTTTGTTGAGAGAGTCTACATCCTCTGGTGAAAAGATGGGCCTGGTCCCATCTTTATTAAGTGCTGACAAGCACAGAGTTTGTAACTTCAGAGGACTGGCCTTGACTGCAGACGACTTTAGTGCTTCAAAGTCTTCTGCAATCTGTCTAATCTTCTCATTGATTTTACAATATTCTTCAATTTGAGCAGAAAGTCTTTTGGCTAGCTCTTTTTCCCTCAAATTATTTCGTTGACATTTTACCATAATGATAATCAAAGCTGCACACACCAAAATTTCCCAGGAATATTCAAACAGACTTGGGCCTTGTGTCCAGAATTCAGATAACACTGTCACAGCACCGTGTAGCTGCTCCAGAACCAGCTGGAAAGATAATTTTGTGGCCATCAGCAAGCCCTCCATGGTGCCAAAGGACCTGCAGCTCTGTCTTGGCCAGTGGCTGGGGGCTACAACTGTCTTTCTGGAACACTGTGAGTGTTCCATCTCTAACCCTAACAAGTACCTGACACCAGGACAGACCATCAATGGGGTTGTAGGAGTGGGGGCAGGTTTTATACACTAATTCTCTCTAACTTTGCTCTAGTCACTGCCAATAGGATGGATTATTATTTGTACCCTGGGAGAAATGGAAAAGGCTCATTATAGGCAGAGCAAAACAGCCCAGGAGCCGTGACCACTCTAACCCACCTGGTCCCACAGGAAACCTAGGGGATCCAAGCAACGCCATGCCATCACCATTCTCCACACATGAGTGTTTCTGATCATAACCATAGGGCAGGCTGCTGTGGAGGACTTGGGGTGTATCCACATCCTAAGGTGAGGCTCCTTCTCTGGACTTTTTTAGTCTGGAAGCCTGATATTGTATACAAAGATCACAGAAATCTTCCTCCCCTGGGAGCAATTTCTTGCATGATTCTTCAAATCCAATAGTTTATTTTTCTTACCCACCAACTCTTACATGTGTATGTCCAGTTATAGACTTTTGTCTGAGCTTGAGAATCATATAACTTAAGCTGCTGTCCATGATATGGGCTGTCTAATTTAGCCTGTACTTTCATGCTTCCTGCTGCACAGTTATTCAACATGACTTTTGCTCATGTCTCAGGTACATTTGCTTTGAACTCATGGTGTTGAAATTGTAAGTTTCTAGGTTTATCTCACCCTCTAGATTATATGCTCCTTGAGGATCAGAATCTTGCTTTTTCATCTTTAAATATCCAGTGCCTGACTCTGTTCATAATAAATACTGTTTGAACTGAGCTAAATTGTATCAAACTCAGGCATACATCTGATATTCACAGTTCAATTGCTCACTGGTAGATATTTTGGTGCTGATGAAAATTGTAATGTTCCATTCTTATCCATAGGTGGCAGCAATCTCCTAAAATTAGTAAAACAAGGGAAAAAGATCTGAGTGTGTCATAAAAATAATTGATCACAAAGATTAAAATGACATTCCCTAATATACAATTTGGTCTTTATATGAATAGCAACAGCATAAATTTCATTTTTCAAAAATAATACATAATTAAACCGGAAGTTCTTTGAAGCAAGGCTTTTTTAAATTACTCGTTTCTTCAGGGCCACCTACACTTCATTGTCTCACCCTTCCAGCCTGTTCTATGAGCAGGCTTTTGTGCTTGCTTATACATCTTTATTTGTGGTCTCTGAGCAGAAGTGCAGAGTTGGTTACATTTATTTTTTGGTGATTTATTTCTTCCTTGACAAATGAACCTACCTCTCTAGCTATCCCTGAAGTGTATTTTTTTTAAAGATTTATTTTTTATTTATTACATATTCCCCCCCCCCTTCTGCTTGCTCTTGCTGTGTGTCCATTCTTCTGTGTTTTTCTATGTTTGCTTCTTGTCTCCCCCCGTCTTTGTGGCGGCGCTCAGAGTCGGCCCTCTGTGGCGCCGGCTCGCTCCGTTCGTGGGTGGATCTATTCCGTTTTCACGGGTGGCTCCGCTCCATGTTTTGCGGGCAGCAGTCCTCCATGTTTTTGCGGGCTGCCAGCTTCCGCGCTTCGCAGGCAGCAGCTCCGCTTTTCACGGGTGACTTTGCCATGCCCGTGGGGGCTCCGCCCTGCCTGTGGCAGCTTTTTTGCCTTGCCCACAGCGGCTCTGCCCCGCCCACAGCAGCTTGCCTTTCTCAAGGCTGTCTGCCCGCTCGAAGAGGTCCCGGGGACCGAACCCGGGGCCTCCCATGTGGTACCCCAGCGCGCTCTTTATCCACTGAGCTATCTAGCCGGGTCCTCCCTGAAGTGTATTTTACTCGTTCTATATGGCTCTATCTCAAGTATTCATCAACTATATTCTAATAAAATATTAAGTATATCCTCTGAAATATTATATCATAACACAGGATAGTATTTGAAAAATGGTAACACAAATGCTACAAGTTTTCCACCCTCCTATTTTCCAGGTATAAGTAATTATTACCTCATGGCATGTAGGCTTCTCCATATATACACAAATTCATAGAAAGCATACACACAAAAAATAAAGTCATGTTGTATTTATTCAAATAAAATCTTTTCCTCTCTCAAAATATTGTATATTTCTCTAGGTCTACATATAAAGATCTAACAGTATTTTTAACAGATACAAAATACTCCAGAGTTAGGACATATCACAGTCCGTTCAATATTTCCCTCTTCATGAATAACCAAGTTAATATCAGGCTTTTATCACCCCTCTCTCAAAATGCCACCATACAGATCTTTTACACATACTATCTCGCACATATATTATTGTCTCTATGGAAATTAAATACAAGGAATTTCTAAGTTGCTAATTTTATTGACATTGCCAAATAAATTTCTGAAATGCAATAATGATATTTACATCAACAATATGCAACTTTCTCTTATTTCATATAGATGACTAAACAGGATAGGAAAATTCGTATGAGTTTTTGCCAATCTGATGGATGAATAATGTTATCCCATTGTTGCTGCAATTTCATTTCTCCCACCACTGATGAGATGAAATTTTTTCATACTTATTGACCAGGTGTATTTCCTCATCTGTAATTTTTTTCTTTATAAAATTTGCCCATTATTATATTGAATTGTGTTTTCTTATCAGTTGTAAAACCTTTTGGAATGTTATGAGTATCAAACATAAATCACTCAAACTTGTGGAAAATTTTTTCTTATTCACTCATTTTTCCTTTGAAACACAAACCTTTAAATGTCAAAGGGCTTGAAGACTGATGCAATTCAGGCTATGATAGTGGAAGAGATTCTTGTCTTAAAACAACCTTTCCCAGTATACTTCATTTACACTTTGTAGATAGTTAATTTGGTCCAGTATATGTCCATTAATCAACTACAATTAGGTAAGGTGAGGCATGAAGAAGGTGCATGAGAAAAATTAAACAAAATAGGTGTGACAATTCATATTTGCAAAGAGTACCCTAGCCTCAAGAATTCCTTGAATATATTTGATCACTTCAACCATCATGTGAGGGGAGTATAAAAATATAGTCATCTCTATGTTGCTCATTTTACAGATAAGGATACTGAGACTTGGGAGCTTAAGTGACAGAGCCAAGGAAGAACATTTACCAAATGGCAGACAATACTAGGACCCAGGATTTTTGACTCCTTAAGTCATAGCATTTTCCACAATCCCATATACTGGTATAATTTAATATAAAACAAAACTACTTTATATATGGTTTATTCTAATATATTATACATTTATATTGACATACCTCAGTATTTTTGTAAATATTTTTGTCATATCCAATGTAAAAAACACAAATATTAAATGTACAGCTTGATGAAATTTTACAATGTAAACATGCCTTTGAAATCATGTCCCAAAAGACTGCCTCATGCCATCTCTCAGTCACTCTGCCAAAGTCAATGACTTTTTTTGTTTTTTTAACCATGGATTATTTATTGCCCTTTTAGAATTTTGTTGCATGGAATTTTTTCAGTATTCCTATCTTCTGTATTGCTCTTTTACTCAACGTTATGGTGGTGAGATATGCCAATGTATTTAGAAGTTCATAGAATATAGAATTCCATTGTGTGAATAGACCATACTTTGTCCCTTCTACCATTTATAGATAGGTGGGTTGTTTTCTTACAATATTTGTCTTACAATTGGAGTTATTATGAAATTACTACATATTTGGTTTAAATATACCAAATTACCATGTTTATTCATTTTTCTCCTCTTTTCTTTGCTTTTTATTTTCTTGCTTGCTTTTATGTAGTATAATCACATTATTAATATTATTATTACTATGCAACGTTCCTTCTTTGTTACTTTGAAGTTACATTCTTTTGCTTCTCCTTTTATAATTACTCTAGAGATTTCAGCATAGTTCATTGACTTAATAAATGATACACTAAATTAGTATTTTTACCACTTTCTATATCATAATATGTCAAATACTCCATATTTCTCAGCACTGTCTTCTATCAGGTATTTTAATTCTAAATATATCTTAATCCCTACATGAGATTAGTAATCTCTTCTGGTATTTATGCATATATTTCTCCTCTCTGGTGGTGTTCTTCATTTCTTTCTCTTTTGCTATGTGTCCATTTAAAACCATTTCTTTTCTGCCTGAAGAATATTCTTTAGTGTTTCTTTTCCTGAGTATCTGTTAGTAATGAATATTCTAAGTTTATGTTCTCTAAAATTGTTTTATTTGCCTTTGCTTTTGAAGGATATAGTCACTGGATATTGATTTCTAGGTTGAAAGTTATTTTCTTCCAGCATTTTTAAGATGTCATTCATTGTTATCTGACTTTCATTGTTTCTGATATAAAGTGAACTAACAGTTATACAGTTACTTCTTTGAAGGCAATATGTCTTATTTTTAACACTAGCTGCTTTTAAGATTTTTATTTTTGTCTTTGAGTTTTAGTGATTTTACTATAATGTGCATATTTATATTTATTTCATAGAGGTTCTTGAATCTATGGCTTGATATCTTTCAGCATTTTGGAAAACTCTCGGTCTTCATATGTTATGTCTTCCCATACCCTCTTTCCTATCCTTCTGGGAATCTAATACATGTCTACTAGAGCTTTTCAAAAGGCTTCTATATTTCTTAAGCTATTCCCTATAGATTTAATCCTTTTTTATATTTGTTCAATGTAGAATTTTCAAATAACTTTCTAGTTCACTAATCCTATCTTCTGCTTTGTTTAATCTGCTATAAAAACTTTCTAATAAATTCCTGATTTCGGTTATTGTGTTTTCAGTTCTATGATTTCCATCTCTTTTAAAAAGATACTAAAATATATGATGAAATTTTCCATGCTATCATCTACTTTAATGAACATGTTAGTCACAGTTATTTCAAAACCCATTCCCCATAACTTCAACATCTGGATCCTCTATGTGTGTGCTTCTATTGTCTGTTTTATTTATTTAGTTTTGGTTTGCAGTGTTTTAAACTTGTTTTCCTGGTATCCCTTGCAATTTCTTCTTTAATGTGGTGCCTGTGTCTGGAAAATTGTTGAGGTTCTGAATGATGCTACCTTTCCTCTTGAAGGATTTCATTTTCTTTTGACTGAAAGGTGGTATAAAATCTGTATAAAACCTGTTTTATGCCTAGGGCATGACCCTTCCAGTTTCTCAAATGAAATTCTGGTTTATCAAGGTCCCTACTTATTGCACCTTTGGACTTTCTGCTTCATAGCTACAAGCGTCTGGTTATTTGTCCATGCAATGCTTATGATATAGAGAATACCTTATGGAGAGAATTATAGCAGAATTGGTATCATGCTTTTGCAGTTCCCATTTTTCTGGGATCTTGGACTCTCAAGCCACTTTTGCTTGATAGTCTCCAATATTTATCTGCTCTTACCATCAGAAGGAGAGAGAAACTCTCGTGGGGGCATCTTCCACAGAGTTGTTGTACCAGAATTTAGGTACCACTTCTAACTGATTCAATAACACCTCTGCTATTTGTAATAGGGACAAATTTCTTATTTTCAAGCCTACTTTATCTTGTTATTAATTCTAGGAAGTAAATTTTTGTATAACTGAGTCACAAGTAGCCATCTTGTTATTTTTATTTCTTATTATAATTACAGTCTTTAAGTAATCTTGATGCATATTCTTATTCCCAAACCCCCAAAGAAATCACAAACATAATTTAAAGAAATTTCCACTATGAATAATCTGCACAATCTAGAGAATGAGGCAGCCAGGAGAAAGAACAATTGCTAAAGATGACAATCACAGATAATGCTGGACTTTAAGGATGACAGTAATAAGACGGTGATGAATATTCTTTTCTTAGCATTGTTTGGAAGAATACTTTTTATTTCATTTCATTTCATTTTATTCAATCGGTATGAGGCTTTTGTTTCTGATATATGCCTTAACATTGCCCAATATTTGCCTATGAAATACCTAATGCAGTAATATCATCTTTCACTGTTTTGCATATAAAATTTGAATAGTCATCATTTTATTTCATTATTTAATGATATATTATTGTATTAGTATTGTTTACAGCATAAAATAAAAAATGAAATATTCCTAAAAATTACAAAGAAATCTGAGAACATTACAATCAGACTGAATAAGAAAATAGGTTTGGGTTTGTTTGTCTGCATTTATATGTGCGCATGTGTCAGTTCATACCTGCAAGTACTTTTAAAAAATACAAACCATGTTAACTTACAGACCTGAAATCTGATTCTTGTATGAATTACCTTGATTTATATTTCTCCATACTTTTAATTCTAATATGCTATAAAATTCATATTAAATATATTATTAATAGGCGACAATCCCTCATTCATTTTAGAATATTACATTTGGCCAGCAGGCCCCACAAAGAGGCCAATGTTTCAATAAATAATTTTAATCTCTGTCTTCTAAAGAAGATTGAGGATCAACTAAATATTCTATGGAATATTCTGCCATAGAATGAATTATATTTAATAGTATTGATTTATAAGTATGCCTACTCTATAAAAAGTGAAAAAAAGAAGTTTCAGAACTATATATGTAACACATAGCAAATATTATACATGATAATGTTTGTGTCTATATTTGAAAATATTGGAATTCATTTAGGAAAATATCTGCTAGCATACTTATCAAATTGTTATCATTAGTATCCTAAGGAGGTGGGATTGGAAGCAGAGAAGACCACTTTGATTTTTTTATAGACCTCAATAGGGTTCAGATATTTAGAATACATATATATTACCTCTGCAATAATAAAACAAACTAATAAAGTCTTAAATATTTTTCTTTAACATAAGGAAACAAGGACAAAGGAAAACTGAGTGTAAAATGAAGCTGGAAGTCTACTGAGAGAGACTTTCAAGCTTTTCAAACAAACACAGGAACCTGAAGGAGGGGGCATCAGATTGTGTTTGTGGGGTTGAGAAAGGTTACCCTTTGCTCTAAGTAGGAGTTTTCTGGGCAGAAGGATGGCAAAGGGGTCCACATGCTGAGGAAAATAACTCTTACAAAGGCACTGATTTTACTGCCTTGCATGCAATGCTTCTGCCAATACTACCAACCATGGACTTACAGAATGCCTTATCTACCACCAAGACACTCTATACAGCATTACTTCTGAGCAAGAAACCTACTTCACAGCAATGAAATGTGGGAGTGAGCACATGCCCATGGGAAGACAGATCTGTATCCAGAGTATGTGTTTATTCCAGTAAAAACAAACTGCTGCCCTTTCCATGATGTAAAATGGCCCAATGTAATCAACATTCCACTAAATAGCAGACTGGTCACCTCAGGGAATGGTGCTTTATCAGGACTGAATGTTGGTCTTTGCTTTTGTTCACTTGACCTCGAACTCTTCTGCTTACATAGAATAAGTAAGAATTTAGTAGACTGCCCATCTATTTCATTTCTAGTTAGCCCATAATCAATTAGCCTACCCAGAGGTTCTGCAAGTCAGACTGTTCTGATTACTGCTTTGACTCTGCTGTCCGTTACAGTAGCCAGGCTTATCTTGTCTCTGGCAATTAACTGCATCCACATGGGTCCTGCCAACCCAGGAAACGGTCATCCTCATTGTATTTAAGGATCAAAGTTCAGTGGCATAATTCCCATGGTAATTTCTGACCTACAAAGAAGAGTGAGCACAGATATCTTCAGGGATAATAGAGCTGCTACCACAAATTTATGCCTCATGTTCCTGGTGAAAGGTGTGTCCTCTGGGCATTCCTGGGTGGGAAAGCAGGTCTTACATGAAAAAGCTACACTAGCATTACAATCTCTCTAAGACTTTGGACCCACTTCAGCTACATTATACCAGGGCATTTTTGGCATTTCAACTTCCAGTAATGAAGACTACCTTGTAGTCCATGCTTCAGCCATCCACCCAAATAAAGTGTTAATGCCCTTTCTAACCCCTCAGGCTTCAACATTGAATCCAGAATCTCTGCTTAGTAGGACCATATCAATAAATTCAGCCTAATCCAGCTTTATGCTCCTTCCATTATTATCCCACATCCTTAATAGCCATTCCCACACATATTCCCCTGATTTCTGTCTACATAAATTGGAAAAATAATGTAGTTCTTTTGGAGGTTAGCACACCTCTTCATGGGTCACAATTTGTACCTCACCCTTTAGGGCTTGTTGAGACTTCAGTCTAGGTATAAATCTGGAAAAAAAGAGGGGTAATGGGGATGGGGTAATAGGAATTAGCAGTGTCTTGCAAGCAAGCCAACTATCTCAGGGCATTTCCTTATAGTTTCATCTGGTGAAGCAGGGATACTATCTTCAGATGGAGATGTGAGGGCTGTTTCCTCGGGGGGGGGGGGGGGGGCAGTTACAGGTTTATCAGACACGGCAGAATTATTATCTTCAGATGGAGGCGGTATGATTGATTCCTAAGCACAGACCATTACAGGTTTTTCTGGCAAAAAAAAACAACAACAGAATCTTTGGTTTTGATGTCCTCACTGTCATCACTATCAACCCATATGTTCCCATTCCAATTTTCAGGATCCCATCCCTTCCCAATCAATGCCCTCACTTTAACAGCAGACACTCTGAAAAGTTGGGAATTCAATTTATGTTGTAATTCAGCCACTCACACAATGAGATTCTGGGTCTGGTTTTCAGAATTCTCAAGTCTGTGGCTATAAGAAATAAGAGTTTCTTTCAGGGCACACATATAAACTTGCATGTCCATCATGCTTCACTTGAGCTGGAAATTTAAAGATTTGAACTCATCCTTTTAACAACTGTATCCAACATATTTTGGAACAACCAGCCAACATCATTATACTTTTTAACTCCATAAGATTCTGCTAAGGTATCAAATACACTGTCACACAGAGCCTTGCCTCTTATAAGCATTTGAGTAGCAGTATCCAAAGGTGATATTTTGTTATCTCTATTAAAAATTCATGCCATGAACTATTAGTGCCATCTTGATCATTGGAAATTGAGTTATTAGCAGATATTAATTAAATTTTATTAGATAACCAATTAGAAAACCCCTAGAACCAACTCAGAAATCTCATCCTTAACATTCTGTTTCTCCAGAACCTCTTGTGGTGTGAAAATCTATTACCAAAGATTATCCCCAGTACCAAAATTAGTCAGGGTTCACCAGAGAAACTTATGTGTATGTGTGTGTAAATATTAAGAGATTTATTAAAGAATTGGCTCATACAACCAAAGGGATTGGCAAGTCCTAGTTACATAGGGCAGGCTGCAAGTTGGGAACTCCACTGGGAACTCTAATGAAGTGTTTTGGTGAATTCACTAGGAGAAACAGGCTGAGGTAGAGATAGAAATTCTTCTTTATGACTGCTGAAATCATCAGTTCTCTCTTTAAAGCCATCAATTGATTGGAAGAGACTTCCGTTATTGCTGAAGTCAATCTCCTTCATTTATTGTAAATATAATCAGCTGTAGATGCAATCAACTGACTATTTAAATCCACAAAATACCATCCTAGTAACAATTAGGCCAGTGCTTGTTTGGCCAAACAACTAGACACCATAACCTAGCCAAGTTGACACATGAATTTAACCATCACAGATATAAAATCAAATGAAACCAAAGATAAAGTCAACACATAATAAATAACAAGGTTCTCTGAAGTTTCTATTACTAAGCTATGAACCTGTTTTTTAACTTCAAAATCAACAACAGAATTCATAATATTGTAAGATTAAAAACAAACCAGTAGTTCAGTGCAAAACATCAGCACAAAGCATTTGAGAGACCAAAGCAAACTAATCTAAATTAAAAGGTTTCTGATAGTTAGATTTTATCAAATTTCTTTACTGGATGCCTACTATAAACCACATGGTACTAAGGTTTTGAGGATATAGTGGTGAACAAGGCCAATTTCTAGACCTCAATAAACTTATATTCTACAGGGGGGAAATTATTGATGTTTTATTAATAATTTTGTTTCATATAACTGTAAAGGAAAGAGAATAAAGATTCTGAGTGATTCAGGTGGGGCTAGTTTTAGACAGAGTTGTCAGAATGCAAAATTTGTTGGGTTCAAGAATAAAATATGGGGGCCGACTGTAGCCCAGTGGATAGGGCGCTGGTTCACCACATGGGAGGCCCCGGATTCAATTCCCAGGGGCCTCTCTGAGTGGGCAGACTGTCTTGAGAGGGCAAGCCCCCGTGGGCAGGGCAGAGCCACTGTGGGCAGGGCAAAAAGCCACCATGGGCAGGGCAAAAAGCAGCCATGGGCAGGGCAAAAAGCAGCCATGGGCAGGGCAAAGCTGCCACAGGCAGGGCAAGTCACCTGTGAACAGAGCAGAGCCACCCGCAAACAGAGCAGAGCTGCCTGTGAACAGAGCAGAGTTGCCCATGAGCAGAGCAGAGCCGCTCACGAGCGGGGCAAGCCGCCTGCGCGGTGAGCTGACTTGGCGCATTGCTGCAACGGGGGGGAGACAAAGCAGACACAGAAGAATGCAAAAAAAAAAAAAATGAACACAGCAAGAACAAGCAGAAAGGGGGGGATATGTAACGAAAAAAAAAGAATAAAATATGAGATATGGAGACTATAGACGGATTCAATATCATTTTTTTGCAACTGTAAGCTTTTATTTTATTTTATTTATTTATTTTAATAATATTTTTTTATTTTTTAAATGCTACTTAGATTACATAAATGTTACACAAAAACTATAGGGATTTCCATATGCCCCAATCCTCATTCCTCCCACACCCTCCCACATAAACATCCTTCATTAGTGTGGCACATTCATTGCAATTGATAAACACATCCTGGGGCTTTGACATTAAGCATGGACCATAGTTCACATTGTAGTCTACACTCTCTCCCACATAGTTCTGCATGTTATGTGATGATATAAAATGACCTATATCTGTCATTTCAGAGTCATTCAGGACAATTTTCAAGTCTGGAGAAAGTCCTCAAATTACAACTGTCCTTCCCTCTCCCTGCCTCCAGAGCCTCCACTGGCTCCAAATCAATGTTGAAATTTCTTCCATTGCTAGAATCACAATATGTCTATAGTAGAATACCAGCAAGTCCACCCTAGTCCATAGTTCCCTCCCCAATACTGAAGATTCTGGGTTGATGATGTCCACTCTACCGCTAATTGAGAGGAGGCCTACATCTCATGGAGAAGATGGATAGGACTATCCTGCCTGCACCTGCAGACTCTCTCCATTTCTTGGGATGGTCACTGTCCATCATCATCTCCTTAGTTGTCCTGGGTGAGTCTAGTGAGCTATAGAGTAGGTGTTGCAGCTCTGCTAAGTTTCCAGGCCCAGCTGCACAGGGAGAGCCCAAAGTTTCGTGTCTCTTGGACATACACCTACAAACTCCAGCACCAAGTATAGGTTTAAATAGAAGGAACAGATTAGTCACATGTAGGGAAGGCATAATTGAGACCAACTCTGTCACTCTCAGGAGCACAAAATCCAATGTAGGGCCCACTCGCAAGGCACTGAACTCTGGAGCTATCTGCTCTGACCTGGGTGTATCCAGAGCCCTCAGGAGTCCCACTATTGGGATAGTATCCACTTTGGCAGTCTATGAGATCCTGCTGTGATGTGCATAAGCATTATATCTGAGATGGCCTCCCAACTCACTTTGAAGTCTCTTAGCCATAAAAACTCATTTGTCTTTACCTATTCCCCCTTTTATTTGAGGTCTTTTTCCAGTTGCATTGCTAGTTAGTGCTTGGTAGTAAGCCCTCAGTGCCAGGGAGGCTCATCCCCAGGAGTCATGCCCCATGCTGGGAGGAAGGTAATGCATTTATATGCTGAGTTTGGCACAGAGAGAGGCTACTTTTGAGCAACAAGGAGGCTCTCAGGAGGCAACTCTTAGGTGCCCCACAACAATAGGCTGTTTCAATTTCAAGATCAAAGGCTCACAAGCATAGTCATCAATATCAAGGGCCCATCAGTGGATCATCCTCCTTCGCTAGTCATTGTCCCTGCACTTGGGGGGCTATTGCTGCTCCATTAGAGAATGTGGCAGAGCTCTCCAGGATAGTACTCAATATCTTTTAAACAGAATAATACTCCTACTGAGAATTAGATGCTTGATTCAATAATTAAGCAATGTGTAATTTAAATAAAGCTTTCTTTATTAGTCTCACACTTTTATAATGAACATCTAAAGAGTGATCTTAATTCTTCATTTTTGTTTCATATTTTTTATTCACTTTTAATTTACTATCAATTCAGAAAAGCCGTTTTCTATAGTAGTTGTAATAGATGTTTAAGGAAAATTAATATATGAGGAAAGAAAAGTAGTAAGTTATTTTTAAAAAGATGTATTATTGTTGTTTTAGTAGATGAAACTATATATCATCACTTTAATGACTGCATATACATATATCATTTATAGATAGTATGGCTATAGTATTTGACTTATAAATGCTCACTTTTTTAATATTTAGGTTGAAAGCTACTTCAGTTTTTGTAATTGAGTGATTATGCTTTGGTATTTAGTGTGAAGAATTTGTAACTTGATTTCTTTTTTTTTTTTTAACAAATCAATTTTATTGATACATATTAATAAAGCATAAATCCATCCAAAGTATACAATCAGTGGTATTTGGTGTAATCACATATTTGTGCATCTATCACTTCAGTCATTCTTAGAGCACTTTTATTAGTCCAATAATAATAATAATAAACAAAAAGCAAACAAACAATACTCATCACATCTCAATCTATGCTTCCGCTGCCGTACATAGCTACTATTCTTTTTTCTTCTCTCTAGTATACTTGTATTTATATTTTGTAAAAACAGTCTTATAAATGCAATATCACCTGGGTGCCATTTTAATACTTGAGTGAATCTTCTTAGAATTAAATCTCATATTTTTCACATTTTCAGAAATATGTTGTTTGAAATCAGTGTTTCACAAATTGCTGCATCCAATTCACGGTTTACTTTGAACTTAATAATTAATGGTTCTATATTTGGGCATCTTGCAACCAGAAAGTGTTCCTTCCTATCCAGACCATCAGGGTAGACAATCTTCTGGTTTCATCAACCATACTTGGAGTAAAATTGTTGATCAAGGAAAAAAACACTATATGGTTTGAGTGTTTTTAGGGGTAGATTTGTAAAAATCTTTGTATAAGAAACTACTAGTGTAAAATATTTAACTGTATGTCAGAATATGTAATAGCTATGACTCCTTCAAGGTAGATACTCAGAGAATGAAATTCTAGATTATTCCAATCTGTGAACCTATTTCTTTAGCCAGTCATTTTCTGTCTACCACCCAGAATAGGAGTCTCAGCCATTGAGTGAATGCCCTGTTAGGTTTACTTCTCACTCTTGATTTTTAAAAATGTGATTGTGTGCTTGCTCATCTCATGGTTCTACTGCTGTGAAGCTGAACATTTGCACAGGGTACATTTGTGCCCACATGACCTTGATTATATTTTAGCTATTTTAAAAGTTGGAGGGTTTTGATAAAATAAAAATTTATGTGCATGGTATAGCAGTTTGGTATTGTTTATGAATTCCAAAATAGATATTGGATTGTGTTTGTAAACTGGTCTGTTCCTCTGGGCATATTAGATTGTATTAAATTCAGAGGTTTCATTTATACTTGATTAAATTATGATTAGGGCTTTGATATGGCCACATTAGTAGGACATTGGGTGGGGACTCACAGAGAAAATGACATGGCAGAGGATAGTTTTAGTTTTGATGCTGGAGCCCTGGAAAGTAAATACACAAAGAAGAAGAACACAGAGGAAGAGAGACAGCTCATTAGACAGGATCCTGCAGCCCTGGGAAGAGAAATGAGCCTTATGCTAGCCTACACCTGAGAACAGAAGGAGCTGGGATCATGGAGCCTTAGGAGGAAGAGGAAGGCTGAACCCTTGCAGAGACTGGCAGCCATCTTGCTCCAACATGTGGCAACAGACTTTGGTGAGGGAAGTAACTTATGCTTTATGGCCTTGTGACTGTAAGCTTCTACCCCAAATAAATACCCTTTATAAATGCCAACAGATTTTTGGTAATTTGCATCAGCACCCTTTGGCTGACTAATACACATGGTTTCTCTAATAATAGATTGATGTTTGATGCTGAGGGGTTGTCCTTTTAGCAGTCCCACAGGATGGGTGGTAAAGGTTCAGCACTTCTACATAATGACAGCAAATCTCAACAAGATAGCTCTGGGATATAATGTGAGCAGTTCTTTAGCAAACATGATCTAGTAAAAAAAAAGTGAAATACTTGAATTGCTTTGTCTTCAGTTTGTATTCTATATAGTGCAGTAATGCAATATTACATTCCGTTTGCATCCATTCTTAAGGGAAAGTTTTATGGCTTTCTACCTTCTGAGTGGGATGTTACAGAAGATAATGATTTTATTAATATGTTTATTTTAGAATAATCTTTAAAAATTATATAGTGATAAAAACATAATTTGGATTTATCACTTCTAGTCTTAAAGGCTCATGACAGCATAAGAAAGCCTGCCTTCTCAAAGGCACAGATGTGTTCAATATGCACTTGTCAACATATATAGGAATATGCTTGCTCTCTATCATGTGTATGTATGGAAGCTGAATATTTTTAAATAAAATCTAAATGCAATGACATTGTCTAAGTTGTGAAAGGCTACTTGAAAGCTATTAAATATAGTCTATGTCTCAGTTTCTGTAATTTTTAAAGTACCCTTTCTTTTGAAGAATTCAAAGCTTATATTTAAGCAAATTTATAATATACAGAGTTCAGTCTTGCCAATATGGAAACAATGAAAACAAAAAATGAACAAACAAAAAACAAAACCTCAAAACCTCTGGCCAGAAATGGAATTGTAAATGATCTTAGGTCTCCAAACAACTTATTTTAAGTTCTTGCTTGGGAGTGAGAAGAGGAAGG
>PVKH010012271.1:0-17398 GCA_004027955.1 Chaetophractus vellerosus | reverse complement strand
GCAAAAGCCGCCATGGGCAGGGCAGGTCGCCTGCAAATCGAGCACAGCCAGCCACCCGCGAACTGGAGCCGGCCATGATGGAAGCAGAAGCCGCCCACAAGCGGGGAAAGCCGCGCCTGCGCAGTGACCAAGTCTCGGCGCGTCGCCGCAACGGGGGGGAAGGGGAGATATGTAATAAAATAAATAAATCTTAAAAAAATAAAAATAAAAAAAAAAATAAAAGCATGCCCCAGCAGTTCCTTCAGAAATACAACTGCTAGAGGAGATAGATCTCAATCTTATTTTTAAAATAATACACTTACTGAAGAAAAGTCATACAGTATTTAAAAACTCCTGAAAACAGGAAAAAACATCAACAAAAAACCTACAACCATGAGTTTTAAATATTAAAATTTCAGGAGGTGATGGTCATTGTTTAAAACTACATTAATTATGTAATCGATGTATCTTTAAAAATAATTAATTAATTTTAAAAAATAAAGCTATATTAATGACCTTGAAGTTCAAGTAAAATAAATATATTAAAGCACAGGTTTTAAAAAAAATACAGTGAGAAATCATGAGAGTAAAGATAAGTTTGGGAGAATAGATTCAGGAGGACTAGCATGTGAATAATAGGAGTCCAGAGGAGGTAAACTCAGGAGAGTTTGGTGATGGATATGGGTGGGAGTTGATGGAGATGAAGTGTCAAGGATATCAACTGCGCTTCTGATTTAGACAGTTGGGTGGATGGCAGTGCTACTACCTGAAATGGGCCACACTGGAGAAGAAGCACATTGTGGAGCAAGACAGGCAGTTAGGGAATGATGAGTTTAGAAGTGTTGAGCTTGAAGAGCCTATGGACATAGAAGTGGAGACATTGGCCCTTGGGTATGTGATTCTAGAGTTCAGAGAAAGAAGAGATATCTGGGCTGGAGATAATTGTAAATCATCAACCTATAATAGCAATTGAAATAAAGGGTATGGATGAGAATGCCTAGGGTGAGAGGGGAAAAAAACTGTGTTGGGAGAGAGGTAGCAGTGTGGTTGTCCTTTTCTCTCTACTTGTTATTGTTCTCCATGGCTGTTGAGCACCTCTAGGTACATTGCACTTTCCTGTGTGAGCTCTTGACTCTGTTCTGTCATGGGGCCCAGGTCAAGCTATAGAGGTACTTTTAATGGTGATAGACTCAGGGACATTGAAAAGCACAGCCTCTGACCCTATTTGCCAAACCAGGTGGCAAGTTGCCTCTCCTCCTACTGAAACAACTAGAAGAAGATTCTCAGTTCTTGGTCTCCTTAGCGACAAAGACCATTGCTCCCAGGGGTGGGGGGCACCTAGTCCACGAGTGCAGTTCCAGTTCAGCTCCTGGAGCAGGGAGGCCATCAAGTGCTTCTAGGATCATGTGGGGCTGGTCCCGACCTTCTGTGAGCAGAAGCTCTGCGTAATAATTCTATTTTTTGCCCCAGGGTTGTCCTCTTATCTCCAGGCTCCTGTCTTGCCCAGAACATATAAAGCACAACCTCCAGGTGGCAGTTGGAGAGGAACTAGAGCAGAAAGGGAGTAGGATTGTGTGCTCCAGCCCTAAATTTCCATCTTCCCAGAATTTCATCTACCTCTCTCCAATCCCCTGCCACCAGCCAGACTAGACACCATCATCTTTTGCCTGAACTACTGCAATAGCCTCTTGTTTCCACTTTTGCTTTCCTACAGTATATCATGCTCCAATGCACCCAGATAGCTCTAACAAACAAACAAACATCTTATTCTGCTGCCTAAAATCTTTCAAATATTTCCCAGGGCTTTTAGGATAAAGAGCAATTCCTCTGACAGAGTTTACCAGGCCCTGAATAACCTGGCCTTCATTGTGGCCCATCTAGTCATGGGAACAGGGGCTCCAGAATCAGAAGACCTGGGTTCTGGTCCCACCTCTTCCACTAGCCAACTTGGTGTACTTGGACAAATCACTTCATCATGTCTCTGGACTTCAGCTCCCTCATCTGAAAAGTGGTGATGAAGTCTTCCCTGCCTCCTTCATAGGGTTTTATGAGGCTCTAGTAAGAAAATGTTTGCAAATGTATGCTTTGTAAACTACAAGGTAGTATACAATTTGAGCTACCATACCAGGCAGTATGATTTGAGGGGAACTGTAAAATATGTTCCTGATTTAAAACATGATTTCTACCAGTTTGTCACTGATGTCTATGATTTCTACCAGGTGAGTTGCCCCTTTGATCTAAGACATTATGATTCCAGTAAGATAATGTATGATGCACATGACACAGGAAAAGGAAAGGAAAAGGATAGTGCATGAAGTGTCAGCCTTCACTGTGATGGAGGAGTCATGTGGAATTATTGGTCAGATTGGTTAATTTTGAAGGGCTAGGAGACAGGAGAGGTAAGGAGGAGAAGGGAGGGAAAGTCTGAGGTGATATTCAAAGAAGATCCACATAAGCACAGTATTGGCATTCTCTGGCCAATGGAAGAGGCAGAAAGAAGGCCAGTGCCCTGCCTACTTGAGGGCAGTGCTGGTCTTCCTCTTTATTTTATTTTGGGAGGTCTTTCTTCCTTTAAGATCATTATCTTCCTCCCCATGGGGCAAAATATTTCATGTGTGAGATGTAGAAATGAAAAAGAAATTCCCAGTTCCTTGCTTCCCCTCAACCAAAAATGTTATATAAATTTTACTCATATTTCATCTAATCTAAGATGCCATCAATTATGACACCATAATTTTATGTAATATTTAGAAAGAAAAATTGTTTCCAGTTTAAACTATGACATGACATCAATTATAAGACTTATTCTAATTTCAGAGATGATAAATGTTAAACAAAATGTGTATCTTAAAACCCGTGAAATATAACGTCTGTACGTTGATAGGTTCAATATATCTAATCTGCTTCCACCACCTGACATATTACCCTTCGTCTGCTAGGGCGTGGATTGTGATGTGGAATTCTCCATATACTCAGTTTAAAACAGTAGTACCATGGGCTTTTTGATAATGACCATGGTGATGATAATCTTGATCTTCAGTTCCTCCTGAAATTGGGAAATCCTACATATAAAACAGACATGATTGCTTCTTTTAAAGGATACAAATGGTTTTATTCCCAGTAGTTCCAACTACTGCATCTCAAACCATGTTTCAGAGCCAACTTGTAGGCCCAAAGAGCCCTCCACAGGCCCAAGTACAAGTGGCTCAGACCACATCAAAATCCTGTAGAAGACCCGCTTTAGTCCAAAGGCCCCAGATACCAATTTACCAGTCACTGTGAGGTAGGAATTTCCTTATTCCAAGGGATCCCATGTACCACAGAGGCATTCAGTTCATCTCCTCTTCATTGAATAATGTTATGTGCCCAAACCAGGTAGTATTAGAGGAAATTGGAAGTTGACCACCCAGTACAATACCCAGGGAAGAAAGGGAGGAAGAGGCTAATAAACTAATAAACTATGGTAAAGAACACTCTCCTCGCAATGGCTACCAGCACCCATCCCATGGTACCAGCAGGCCACCGTGGAGTCCAATCCCTGACTAGCTCACTGATGATAATAAGGGACATAAAAATCATTTTCCCTAAGAACAGGGGTGGCCACAGCAGATCACTGATCATGGCTTTTGATTAGTGAATTCAGAACAGCTGGGGGCCAGGTTCTGAGGGCAGCTATTGTTTCAACCAGCCCCAGACAGGGGTGGATGCATCTGAGCGTTAAAGATGCAGAACTTCCTCAGGGCTGTGGGGAAATTTAGCTGAAGGGCTGCATTTGCTGGGGAAGCCAGGAAGGCTCACCTTTGGGGAGCCACGGAGAAGCTTTTGGCATCCTTCCTGATCCTCTCCCCAAGGAACTTTGGAACTGGTCTGTGCCTACTCCTCCCCAGAGGACCTTCCTTCCAGAATTTGCCATCCAGGCAAAATCAGCTAGAGACAACCAAAGAAGTGTAAAAAACTGAGGCAGACAGTCTGGGATAAAGACTTGCTGACTTCAAACATCCAGGAGAGGGAGGTCTGACTCTTGGGAAACAGAGGACAACCAAACTCAAAACAACTAGCAAGCAAAATTGCAGGACAATACAAAGGCCCAGAAAAATAGGAAAAACCCTGCACACTGCATTTGCCTTAGGCAGACCATCCTGATCCTTGTAGGGCTGAAGCTCAAGAAAATCTTTGTCTTATCACCAACTGTTTTCAAAACCAAGAAACAAACATTCCAGGGAATAAGTTAACATTTTAAAATATTAATGTACAGTGTGTAACAAAGAGTACAAGACAAACAAAGAAACAGGAAATCATGGCCCATCTAAAGGAAGAGGATAAAAATAGAGAAAACACCAATGAAGAAGACAAGAATATGGACACACCAAAAAAAAAAAAAAAGGCTTTAAAAGCTATCTTAAAAATGCTTAAGGAAAAAGAAAGTTAAAAATAAAAAGGGTAAAAATGCTTAAGGAGATGAAGGAAAGTACAGAGAAAGAACTACAGGATATCAGGAAAACAATGAATGAACAATATGAGTGTCTAAATAAAGAGAATACATTTTTTTAAAGGAACCACACAGAACTTTGGAGTTGAAGACAACAATAACTGAAGTGAAAAATGCCCAGGAAGTTTTCAAGAGCAGAATGGTACTGGCAGAAGAATGAATCCGTGAACTTGAAGAAAAGACAGTTGAAAGAGTCAGACTGAAAAGCAGAAAGAAAAATAGAAATATTAAAAGTGAAAATAGGGGCTGGCTGTAGCTCAATTGGTAGGGCGCTGGTATACCATATGGGAGGTCCTGGGTTCGGTTCCCGGGGCCTCCCTGAGCGGGGTGACCACCTTGAGAAGGCAAGCCGCCGTGGGCAGGGCAAAGCTGCCACGGGCAGGGCAAAGCCACCACAGGCAGGGCAAGCCGCCACAGGCAGGGCAAGTCCCCGCGAGCAGGCAAGGCCACTGTGCGGTGAGCTGATTCGGTGGGTCGCCGCAACAGGGGGGAGACAAGCAGACACAGAAGAACGCAAAAATGAACACAGCAAGAACAAGCAGAAAGGGGGGATATATAATAAAATAAAAATTTAAGTTTAAATTTTTTTAAAAAGTGAAAATAACCAAAGATAGCTATGGGAAACCATCAAGTAAACCAATAACATATTATGGGAGTCCCAGAAGGATAAGTAAGGGAGAAAGGCGCAGAAGGAACAGTCAAAGAAATAATGACAGAGAATTTCCCAAACTTAGCAAAAGATGTGAATATGCACATCCAAGAAGCTCAGAGAACACCATGAAGAAAAATACACCCCATCATATTTTGATTGTACTAGCAAATGCAAAGGACAAGGAAAGAGTCCTGAAAGCAGCAAGAGAAAAGAAACATATTACAAACAAGGGAGTTCCACTAAGATTGAGTGCTGATTTCTAATCAGAAACCATGAAGGCAAGAAGGCAGTGGTTTGAAATACTTAAAGTGCTGAGGGAAAACAACTACCAGCCAAGAATTTTATATCCGGAGAGACGCTTTTTCAAAAATGAGGGAGAGATTAAGACATTCTCACATAAACAAAAGCTGAAGGGGTTCATCAGCACTAGACTTTCCTCCAAGCAATGCTAAAGGGAGTTCTTCAGAATGAAAAGAAAGGACACTAGACAGTGGTTGAAAACAGCATAAAGAAATAAAGGCCTTTCATAAATGTCACCATTTGGGTAATTATAAATGTCGGTATTATTGTATTGTATCGTTTGGTACATAACTCCACTTCTTATTTCCTAGAGGTGTTACAATGCAAATGCATAAAAAGTAATAATCTATGTTTTTGGACATGCAGTGTACAAAGATATAAGTGGTAACAAGCACAAATGGAGGGAGGAATGAGGAGTATAAGAAAAGTAAATGTGCATGCTACTGACGTTAAGTTGGTATCAAACCAAATATGAGTCTTAAATATTTAGGATGTTACATTTTAACCCCAGAATAACCACAAGGAAAAGAGATGAGAAATATATCCAGATAGAAATGAGAAGGCATTCAATGAACTTTAACCAAAAAAAAGCAAATAAATATAAAAGTGGGCATTAATGGAATTAAGGGCCAAAAATGGTATAAGACTTACAAAGGCTAAATAGCAAAATGGCAGAAGAAAGTCCTGTATTATAAGCAGTGAAATTATTATTATTATTATTATTATTATTATTATTATTATTATTTTAGGAGGTACTGGGGATTGAACCCAGGACATCATATATGTGAAGCAGGCACTCACCATAGAGCTACACCCATGCCCCTCAGTACTGACTTTAAATGTAAATAGATTAAACTCTCCAGTCAAAAGGCAGAAATTGGCAGAATGGATAAAAATGTATGACCCAACTAAATGCTGTCTGCAAGAGACTCACCTTAAAATTCAAAGAAACAAGTAGGTTGATGGTGAAAGGATGGAAAAAATATATACCATGGAAGTAGTGACCAAAAGAGAGAAGGGGTGGCTATACTAATATCCAATAAAATAGACTTTAAGTCAAAAACAGTTACAAAGAACAAATATGGTCATTACATACTGATAAAGGGGGCAACTCAAAGGGAAGAAGTCATATTTATAAATATATATGTACCTAACATCAGAGCCCCAAAATATATGAAGCAAATACTGGCACATATGAAGGGAGACATTGATGGTTCTACATTAATAATAGGAGACTTTAACACACCACTCTCAATAATAGATCGAACATCTAATCAGAAGATCAATAAGCACAGGACTTGAATGATACACTAAATCAATTAGACCTAACAGACATATGTAAAACACTGCAGCCAACAAAAACAGAATACACATTCTTTTTGAGTTCACATGGATCATTCTCCATGATAGACCATATGTTGGGTCACAAAACAAGTCTCAATAAATTAAAATTATTGAAATCATACAATGCATGTTCTCCTACCATAAAAGAATGAAGCTAGAAATCAATAACAGAGGGGAAAAGGGAAAATTCACAAATATGTGGAAATTAAACAACATGCTCTTAAACAACCAATGGGTCGAAGAGGAAATCATATGCAAAATTAGGAAATATCTTGAAGTGAATGGAAATGAAAATACAATTTACCAAAACTTTTGGGATGCAGCAAAAGCAGTACTGAGAGGGAAATTTATAGCGCTATATGTTTATATTTTTTTAAAAAAGACTTTAAATCAAAGACCTAACCACAAAACTGGAAGAACTAGAAAAATAAAAGCAAACTAAACCTAAAGTGAACAGAAGGAAGGAAAGAACAAACATTAAAGCAAAGATAAATGAAATAGAAACCAAAAAACAAGTCAACAAAACCAAAAGTTGGCTCTTTGAAAAAAAAAATCAATAAAACTGATTGATTTTAGGGGCCGGCTGTAGCCCAGTGGATAGGGCACCGGTACAATACATGGGAGGCCCCGGGTTCAGTTCCCGGGGACATCTCTGAGCGGGCAGACAACCTGAGAAGGCAAGCTGCCATGGGCAGGGCAGAGCAGCCATGGGCAGGGCAAAAAGCCGCCATGGGCAGGACAAAAGCCACCACGGGCAGGGCAAGCCACCCGCGAATGGAGCAAAAGCCACCCAGGAACGGAAACAGAGCTGCCCACAAGCGGGGCAAGCCGCCTGCACAGTGAGCTGACTCGGTGCATCGCCGCAGCGGGGGCAGACAAAGCAGACACAGAAGAACACAAAAAATGAACACACAGCAAGAGCAAGCAGAAAGGGGAGGGATATGTAACATTAAAAAAAACCTGATTGATTTTAGCTAGACTGAAAAAGTAAAAAAGGAGAGAAGATACAAATAACAAAAGTCAGAAATGAAAAGGGGACATTTCTACCAATGCTGTTAAAATGAAAAGGACTATGGGAGGATACTTTGAACTACTGTATGTCAGGGAATTAGATAATCTAGATGAAATGGACAAATTCTTAGAAACACACTAAATATCTACCTTGATGTGAGAAGAAATAGAAGATCTCAACAAACAATTACTAGTAAAAAGATTGAATCAGTAATCAAAAGCCTCCCAACAAAGAAAAGCCCAGGACCACATGGCTTCACAAGGGAATTCTACCAAACACTCCAAGAAGACTTAACTCTAATTCTGCTCAAACTCTTCCAAAAAATTGAAGAGGAAGGAACACTTCCTAACTCACTCTGCTGGGCCAACATCACCCTCACACCAAAGCCAGATTAAGATACCACAAGAAAGAAAATTACAGGTCAATATCTCTTATGAATATAGATGCAAAATCCTTAACAAAATACTAGCAAACCAAACCCCACAGCACATTAAAAGAATTATACACCATAATCAAGTGGGATTTATTCCAGGTATGCAAGGATAGTTCAACACAAGAAAATTAATAAATGTAATACACCACATTAACAGAATGGGGGGGGGGAATCACATGATCTTCTCAATTGATACAGATAAGGCATATGATAAAATCCAGCACCTTGTCTTGGTAAAGACACTTAGAACACAAAGAATAAAAGGAAACTTTCTCAATATATTAAAGGACATACATTAAAAACCCACAGTTAACATCAGACTCAATGGTGAAAGAATGAAAGCTTTCCCTCTAAGATCAGAAACAAGATAGGTATGCACACTGTTACCACTGTTATTCAACATTGTACTGGAAGTTCTAGCCAGAGCAATTAAGCAAGAAAAAAAAATTAAAGGCATTCAAATCAAAAAGGAAGTAGTGAAACCTTCTCTATTTGCAGGTGGCATGATTCTATATATAGAAAATCCAGGAACCAGCTGTGGCTCAATTGGTTGGGCTCTGGTTTACCACATGGGAGGCCCTGGGTTTGGTTCCGAGGGCCTCCTGGTGAAGGCAAGCTGCCGCACAGTGAGTTGACGCAGCAGGGAGAGATAAGCAGACATTGAAAACTGCAAAGTAAAAATGAACACAGCGAGCACAAGCAGCAAGGGGGGGGATATATAAATAAATAAATAATAAATCTTTAAAAAAAAAAAAAAGAAAATCCTCAGAAGTCCACAACAGAACTACCAGAGCACACTGGCGAGGTATAAGAGCAACACACAAAAATCAGTAGTGTTTCTAAACACTAGTAATAAACAACCTGAAGAGGAAATCAAGAAAAAAATTCCATTTACAGCAGCAAATTAGAATCAAATATTTAGGAATAAATTTAACAAAGAAAGTAAAGGACTTGTACATGGGAAGCTACAAAACATTGCTAAAAGAGATCAAAGGTGACCTAAATAAATGGAATGACATTCCATGTTCATGGACTGGATGACTAAATATTGTTAAGATGTCAGTACTACCCAAAGCAATTTACTCTTTCAATGCAATCCCAATCAACATCCTTCTTTGAAGAAATGGAAAAGCCAATCATCAAATTATAGGAAAGGGAAAGGGTAAAGGACCCGAATAGCAAAAACCATCTTGAAAAAGAAAAAGTTGGAGGACTCATACTTCCCAAATTTAAAAGTTAACACAAAGCTCCGATAATCAAAACAGCATGGTTCTCCCACAAGTACAGACATATAGAACAATGGAATTAAATTGAGAGCTCAGAAATAAATGCTCACATCTATGGCCAACTGATATTCAAGGGTGTCAATTTCAGTCAAATGGGAAATAATAGTCTCTTCAACAAATGGTACTGGAAACTGGATATCCACATGCAAAAGAATAAAAGTGGTCCCCTGGGGCCAGCTGTAGCCCAATTGGTAGGGCGCCGGTTTACCACGTGGGAGGCCCTGGGTTCAGTTCCCAGGGCCTCCTTGAGTGGGCAGACTGCCTTGAAAAGACAAGCCACCATGGCAGGGCAAAGCCGCCACAGGCAGGGCAAGCCGCCACGGGCAGGGCAAGCCCCCACGGGCAGGACAAGCCGCCCGCGAGCAAGCAAGACCACTGCAAGGTGAGCTGACTCAGCGAGTCGCCACAACGAGGGGAAGACAAGCAGACACAGAAGAATACAAAAATCAACACAGCAAGAACAAGGAGAAAGGGGGGGGATATATAATTTTTAAAAAGTGGTCCCCTACCTCACACCATATACAACAATTAACTCAAAATGGATAAAAGACCTAAATATAAGGACAAAAATTATAAAATTCCTAGATTAAAACATAGGGAAGCATCTTCAGGACCTGTGTAAGCAATGGTTCCTAGACTTTACACCAAAAGCATAAGCAATAAAAGAAAAAATATATAAATGTAACTTCATCAAAATTAAAAAGGTTTGTGCATCAAAGGACTTCATAGTGAAAGTAAAAAGACAACCCTACAGAATGGAATGAATACCTAATAAAGGTTTAATACCCAGAATATATAAAGAACTCCTACAACTCAACAACAAAAAGACAAACAACCCAATTTAAAAATTGGCAGGGGCCGGCTGTAGCCCAGTGGATAGGGCGCCAGTACACCACATGGGAGGCCCCGGGTTTGATTCCCGGGGACCTCTCCGAGCGGGCAGACTGCCTGAGAAGGCAAAGCTGCCATTGGTGGGGCAGAGCCGCCGTGGGCAGGGCAAAAAGCCGCCACCGGCAAGGCAAAGCCGCCACGAGCAGGGCGAGCTGCCTGCAAACGGAGCAAAGCCACCTGCAAACGGAGCATAAAGCCAACCGGAACGGAAGCAGAGCCACCCACAAGCGGGGCAAGCAGCCTGCGCAGTGAGCTGACTCGGCGTGTCGCCGCAGCAGGGGGAGACAAAAGCAGACATAGAAGAACATAAAAAATGAACACACAGCAAGAGCAAGCAGAAAGGGGAGGGATATGTAACAAATAAACAAACAAACAAATAAATAAATAAATAAAACTTTTTAAAAATAAAATAAAAATAAAAATAAAAATGGGCAAAGAGCAGAGGTGTGGCACAGGGCAGGGCAGGTGGAAAGAGGAGGAAGGAGGCAGTGGTGTAGGATGGCACTGGCAGCAACAACCTATGAGCAGCTGAAGCTGCATATCACAGCTCAAAATTTTTATGTGGGAGCTTGTGATGATGGAACAGATGATGTACTTCCCATTGACCATGAGTCCACAGAGGTTACACTGTCGGTCGAGAAAGATGTTACTCCTTCAGCTGTCACAAGACCAATATTTGGTATATTAGGCCTAATCCATCTGGTGGTAGGTAATTATCTTATTGTCATTACCAAAAAGACAAAAATAGGTGAATTTTTTAATCATGTAATCTGGAAAACAACAGATTTATATGTCCTTTCTTCTAAGAAGACAATGTTGCACTTAACTGATATTCAGTTACAAGATAATAAAACTTTACTAGCTTTGATAAACCATGTCTTAAGTGTGGATGGGTTTTACTTTTCAACAACATATGATTTGACCCATACTTTGCAGTGACTGTCCAAAACCAGTACAGAATTCCAAGAAATGAATCTCTTGGAAAGAGCAGATCTGCGGTTTGTATGGAATGGTCATCTTCTAAGAGAACTTTCTGCCCAGCCAGAGGTCCATCAGTTTGCTCTTCCAGTGTTACATAGCTTTATTATGATGCACTCATGTTATATTAATGGAAAATAATTTGATTGGATTTTCATCTCCAGGAGGAGTAGTTTCAGAGCTGGTGCACAGTATTATGTAAGAGGAATTAATTCTGAATGCCATGCAGCTAACTTTGTAGAAACAGAACAACTCGTGCATTACAATGGTAGCAGGGCTTCATTTGTACAGGTTCAAGGATCAATACCAGTTTTCTGGTGCCAAAGACCAAACCTCAAGTACAAATCATGGCCACAGATCAACAAAGTAGCAAATCACATGGGTGGTTTCCAGAGGCATTTTGATTCACAAGTAATTATTTATGGAAAACAAATCATACTCAATCTGGTTAACCAGAAGGGCTCAGAGAAGACACTTGAATAGATATTTGTAACAGTTGTGGCTCCTTAGGAAATGTAATGATCAGATACATTGCCTTTGACTTCTATAATGTAAAAATATGAGATGGTATCAACAAAGTATTTTATTGGATTAGGTTGCAGAAACGCAAGATGAATTAAGTTATTTTCTAGTGGACTCTGCTAGCAAGGTGGTGACAAGCCAGGAAGGCATGTTCTGCAGTGATTACATTGATTGTCTAGATAGAACCAATGTCATCCAGAGTTTGTTAGCTTGTCATTCACTTCAGGCCCAGCTTCAGAGACTAGGAACTTTGCATGTGGGACAAAAGCTCAAAGAACAAGATGAATTTTAGAAGATTTATAAAACTGCCTGGGCTGACAATGCAAATGCTTGTATCAAAGAATATGCTGGAACTGGTGCCATGAAGACTGATCTTGCCAGAACCAGGAAAAGAATTCAGTTGAGACTTATGATGGATGGCTGGAACTCACATGATATTATAGGAACAACTTTTCTGATGGATTTTGACATGATTCCATAGACTTATTTCTTGGGAACACTTCAGTGGATGAATTAGAATCTCATAGTCCTTTATGTGTTCCAAGGAATTGGAAATTCCTGGCTTTGCCTATTACCATGTATGGCATTTCTGCATATGTATGAGGTTTATTTTCATAAAGGGTCCTCGGGACAAGTAAACAATAATAATAAAAAAAACTTTAAAAAAAGGGGGGGACCTTGACCTGGAGTTTTAAACAGGTCCTTTTTTTTTTATTATTCCTGTATTAGTCAGGGTTCTCTAGGGAAACAGAATCAACAGGAGACATGTGTAAATAGTATGAGATTTTATAAAATTCTCTCATCTGACCATGGGGATGCACAAGTCCAGATTCCACAAGCTGGTTGCAAACCAGGGGCTCTGACAAAAGTCTGAGAAGGTTCTTTATAAGTTCCTGGGAGACATTGGCTGTCCAAAGACAAGCTGGGAAATTCTCTCTGAATGCTGAAATCACTTACCCTTTTATTCAACTGATTGGATAAAATGTCACTCATTGCTGATGGCACTCTCCCTGGTTGATCATAGATGTAATCAGCCATCTATGCAGTAAACTTACTGATGACTAAAGTCCATAAATGTCCTTGTATTACAATTAGCCCAGTGCTTGCTTGACCAAACAACTGAGCATTTAGCTGAAGAACTTTCCAAAATAAACTCAGAGAATGCAGCTTGGCTTCTCCTTGAAGTTTATAGTAAGATGCTAGATGAGAGAGATAAGCTGAGAACTGAATTGTTGGGCACAAAGAAAACAGAAACTGATTCCGGAAATTCCAAGCCTCTGGAAATCAAGTCTCCAGACAATAGTGCCCCATTTGAGGAATTGGCTAAAAATGGAACTTGTAAATCAGGATTGGAAATGCAATTATCCAGGAAAGACTTGTGGAAAGTCTTACTGTCTGATGGTTTGGACCCCTGCCTCTTGCATGCTAAACCAACACGATTTTTGAAAGAGCTGTATTAACAAAACCACTGTCATCCTGGACATTGATAGGAGATATGGGAGGGAAAATGGCTTTAAGAGGAAAACCATGGAAGCAAAGATCTGGAATTAAGACATCTCCTTGGGCCAAGAGAGGAACCCTACCCATGTGTACAGAGAGGGTTGAGTTTGTGCCAACAGTTGAAGAAGGTGGATATTCCCACCCACTGTTCAGGGAGAGTTTGTGCCAACAGGGTACAGAGAGTGGAGCACATTCCCCAAGAGTTGGGGGGAGTAAGGTTGACTCCCCATATGTCTGAGAGGGGTGGGCCTGTCCCCCATGGTTAGGGAAGGCCAGGTCATCAACTCATTACTCTGAGAGGGTTGGGCCTATATGTCAAATGTTAGTGAACATGTTGTCTTCACTTCACTGTACTAGGGGTGTTGAGACTCTACCCAAAGATTGGGTAAAGTGTGGCCATCAGCCCCAACACTCTTGGAGGGTGAGGTCTGGAGCTCGGTCACCACTCAGATGCTTGATGAGGGTGGAACCAAGAAAATGGCCACTGGGCAAGCCTGTGGAAAGGGTGGATCCCCATGAGGCCCCAGGGAGAAGAAACCATCATCTTGAGAATGACTCTTAGACTTTGAAATCCATCACAATGAAGTATGCCCTGCAGGTTTTCAGAACTGTTCTGGACCTCTGACTCATGTTTCCTTCCCAATTTCTCCTTATGGTTATGCAAATGTTTATCCTTTGTATGTCCCTTTGTATATTGGAAGCAGATAAATGGTTTTGTAAGTTTCAGAGGTCTACAGCCCAAGGACACTTTGCTCCAAGACAAACTTTATTTCTTTAAATGAATTGTGATATGATTTTGTACTTAGCATTGTTACTGATTTAAGGTGTTTTTGAACATTGTAATGTCTCTTTGGAATTCAGAGGGTAGAGTGTGGCAGTTTGATATTGTTTATGAATTTCAAAAATAGATATTGGATTGTGTTTGTAAACCGGTTAGATTGTATTACAATTAGATGTTTCACTTTTACTTGATTAAATGATGATTAGGGCTTTGATTTGGCCATGTCGGTAGGATGGTGAGTCCCCACCCCAGGGGCTCACAGAGAAAATGACACAGCAGAGGAGAGAGTTTTAGATTTGATGCTGGAGCCCTGGGAAGTAAATACACAGAGAAGAAGAACACAGAGGAAGAGAGACAGCTCATTAGGCACGGCAGAGGCCCCAGGAAGAGAGATAAGCCTGCTAGTCTACAGCTGACCTTGTGAAGAGAACTGAGCAGCTGAGCCCAGAAAGAAACAAGCCCTGGGGAGAGAGACAAGTCTTATAACAGCCTACAGCTGAGATCAGAAGCTGGGCCCATGGAGGCTTAAGATCAAGAAGAAAACCTGAACCATTGCAGATGGCGGCAGTCATTTTGCTCCAACACGTGGCAACAGACTTTAGTGAGGGAAGTAACTTACACTTTATGGCCTGGTAACTATAAGCTTCTACCCCAAATAAATACCCTTTATAGAAGCCAACAGAGGTCTGGTACTTTGCATCAGCACCTCTTTGGCTGACTAATACATCATGGTTGTTAGATTTTTAGTATGCATTATCTGTTTGCTTATGGCTGGTGACACATGGACAGAAATACTGGCCTATGTGTTCTTTTGGGGAGTTTCAAGTATTGGAACATATCTTATTATAATTTAAAATGACAAAGATTTTATTGATGCTTCCCAGACAGGTCCAGAAAGAAAAGACATACTGAATCTGTATGGAAAGTGGCTTGGATTGAAAGATTCCATTATGCAGAATTAGAGTCTCTCCTGACCTGCTTTCCACAACAGACCAAGGTCTTTTTAAAGCCTTTATCAAAAAGCACATCTGTGCTCTTTGCATTGTCGATGACTTATAATTGATCTGATATTACTGCCCTGATGATTAATTTGGGGATGGTTACATTTATAATTTAAAGCTGTTCTATAATTAAAATGTAACCTGAATTCAGCTCACCAGAATGGAGGGAATCTATTCATTGTCTATTCAAATCACCTGTTGCAGAATAAGAAATATATTAAAAATATAGCTTATTTTATTATTTAAAACAGTGAAATTATTTTCTAGATATTTCATTATTTTCATTATAAAAGCAGTCACGTCTTAGCCAGCATACTTTTCCACACTTCTTTGGGCTTTTCTTAAAAGTTTAAAAATAAGCTAAAACTACTATGCTTATAAAATGTAAGTCTTATGCATCAAGTGGTTTGATGAAATAGTCTGTGACTTCCTGGTAGAGAAGGGAAGAATGGGGTCTGATACTCTTTGGAAGTTTTGGATGAGCTGCCTAATGAGTTCAGTCAGCTTGAACTGCTGCAATTGGACCAGAAGTTTACGTGTGGTAAAAAAAAGTTCAGATATATTTTATCTTTTTTAAAACATGTAAACAAAATCAAAGAATATAAAGTCTATCTCTAATGCTAAATGTCCAAAGCCTCCACTATTTTAAGGACTACCCCAGTGTGGAAAATACCCTTGGCTGGGCAGCTACTTCCTCCGGCACATTTTGGTTTCTTTGGGGATCGCTTGTCAAGACATGCAGGCCCATGAGAGGGTCTTGTATTAGATTTTTTTTTTATTATTCTTTTTTGTTGTTGTTGTTACATATCCCTCCCCTTTCTGCTTGTTCTTACTGTGTTCATTTTCACGTTCTTCCATGTCTGCTTTGTCTCCCCCCATTGCGGCAACACACCGAGTCAGCTCACTGCATAGGTGGCTTGCCCGGTTCACAGGTGGCTCTGCTCTGCTCGCAGGTGGCTCTGCTCTGCTCGTGAGTGGCTCTGCTCTGTTCACGGGCAACTTGCCTTGCCCGTGGCAGCTTTGCCCTGCCCGTGGTGGCTTTTTGCCCTGCCCATGGCGACTCTGCCCCGCCCATGGCGGCTTGCCCTCTCAAGTTGGTCTGCCCACTCGGAGAGGCCCCAGAACCGAACCCGGGGCCTCCCATGTGGTGAACCAGCGCCCTATCCACTGGGCTACAGCCGGCCCCCTGTATTAGATTTTATAGTATATTTGGAAGCAGCAGCTTCTTTTCATACATGGTACTACTGATGCTTTTCTCTCTTTAAAGATTTTTGTTGGCTATCAATAAGTGCGTCTCAAATTTAGTGCTTCCAGGTAGCTATAGTTCTCCTAAATGAAGACCAACTTAAACTTTATTTGTGAAAAAAAACCTGAAAAATATGCTTTAGAGGCTGTTCATAATTCTAAGTAGGACTGTATATTCAAATTGTAACTATGAGATTTAAGTATTAGAAGAATATGTAAAGTAGTATAATTGCCACTATTTTAAAACAATTCAATTAAACACTGCTATAATTTTTTAAATGGGCAAAAAATCTGAATAGATATTTCTCCAAAGAAGATATACAAATGGCCAATACGCACATGAAAAGGCGCTCAACATCATTAGCCATTAGGGAAATGCACATCAAAACCACAATGAGATACCATTTCACAGCCACTAAAATGGACATGGACTGAAATACTGGCCTATGTGTTCTTTTGGGGAGTTTCAAGTATTGGAACATATCTTATTATAATTTAAAATGACAAAGATTTTATTGATGCTTCCCAGCATCAATTTAAAAAGGGGGAAAAAAAACAGAAAAAAACAAGTGTTAGAAAGGATGTGGAAAAACAGGAACACTCATTGATTTTTTTTAAGATTGATTGATTGATTGATTGATTTTTATTTATCCCCCCTCCCCTACATGGTTCTCTCATCTATCTGCTCATTGTTTGCTTGCCTTCTCCAGGAGGCACTGGGAACTGAACCCAAGACCTCCCACATGGGAGGCAAGTGCCCAACAGCCTGAGCCACATCTGCTCCCCATGGGCTGTGGTGTCTGCTGGCTTGTGGCATCTGCTCGTTTAGGTGTCTGTTCATTGCGGTGGATGCAGTGTCTAGCTCATTACAGCAGGTGCGGTGTCTGCTCGTCCTCTTTAGGAGGCACTGGGACACGAACCCAGGACCTCCCATGTGGTACACAGGCGCCCAACTGGTTGAGCCACATCTGCTTCCTCACTCATT
>PVKH010012270.1:0-17352 GCA_004027955.1 Chaetophractus vellerosus | reverse complement strand
TCTCTCTCTTTCTTTCTTCCTTTTTCTTTCTTTCTTTCTTTTTAGGAGGTGCAAGGGATAGAACCTGGGACCTTGTTACATCAGAAGCAGGCACTCAACCACTAAGCTATACCTGCTCCCCTAACTAATTATATTTTTTGTAAAAATAATTCAAACTCTACAGACAATGAGGAAGTTGGAAAAAAATCATCTCCCTTCTCATCCACTACCGTATGTAAGCACATAGAAAAATCCCTTTCTTTTCCTTTTTGTTGAAGCAAAACGTGGATCCTCCATAATGCAGTTTTACGCTGTTTCCCCTTCCTCCCTGGCTCCCTCTAGCATCCCGAGGTGAATGAAGCTTCTTGACTGGCATCTGCGTTCATCCCTTCAACTCTTTATATACTGCAGGGCTTCTTAACAAGGGTCCTAAGCTTAAATTGAAATTCAAAAAACCAGTACTCTTATGGGGACGTGTTGGTGGGGGTGTGATATATTTATTAAATAACTCACAGTGTAGTGTGGACTTAGTGAGGGGTCCGTGGTTTTCACCTGACTGCAAGGGGTCCGTGAAACAAAAAAGGTTAAGAACCCCTGATATATTGAGCCAAAAAACAGTGGAGCACAAAGGAAATCATACGTGTTGAATCTGACAGGTGAATTAATCCCAAAGTGGGTGGTTATGAATATGGCTATTTGCTGGTGTCAAAATTGCTGGGGATTAAATTTAAAAGCACGAAGAATGCTGATAAATATAAACTCTCATGACAGATATTCTGAAATGCCAATGAAAAATTTCCCAGGGAAACAAAAAGGATACTCTCTGAGAATGTATCAGGAAGAAAATAAATTTTACTTCCTGGTGTGTTCTTGTCAAAAGATCCTTGAGTACCAGCTAAGATGTAAACTCTCACCAAAATATACGGAACTACAATTTGCGTCAACACATACATCTATAAATATAAAGGCTTTTCCAATTTGTTTGAAGTTCATTTGGTTTAAGTTAAGGAATTCACTTTACCCAAGAAAACCAATAATACGTCTTTATGTTTCTTTCAGAACTTCAGTTTTTCAGGTATAACAATAGCTCTTTAATGCCATGATTAAGAAGCTTATGAGGGAGGCTATGAAGCAGGAGAACATCTTAATACTAGCAGGGTTATCAGAAAGCCTTTTACATACTAACCCCCCATAGCAAGATCAAACCAAACTAAGTCCATGACAAAGTCTCTTAAGGCATTTAAATTAATTTGGGAATTTCAATTTGAGTCTATAAAACTTCATCAACTTATCATCGAAATAAAGAAGAATCTAGTTGATTCCTCTTTCGAAATTTAAAGTTTTAAAGAAATGTAATCATTGCTTTTAAGCAAGAAGCATTTTCTATTCTAAGGTATTAAAAGTATTAAAAAGTGGATTGCAAAAATACCTCATTTACACAACAAAGGCATTCCTAAAACAACAGCTGGCAATAAAAACAAACAAACAAAGCATGCTTAGTGCCAGCAATTTTGGTAATGGAAGTGAATATTAAAATAAAGGGAGGTTCATTATTTAAAGGCAATTGGTAATACAATATTTTACCGAAAAGAACTTTCTGATTCGTTTCCTTTGAAAGTTTTCAAATTTGAACTGCAAGATTTTATTAGGGTAAGAAAAATACATACAAAATGTGTAAATATTTGGAACAACGTTTACATAATTACAACTGAAGTAATAATTGAATTTTGGTGTGTCCAAATTATCTCCAATTTGAATGAGTAAGTGGATGACATTTGTCCCAGCTCTTGCTGAGCATTGTAACAGATGGGCCATTTTTGTCACCCTGAAGAGGAAAGAACAATATCTTCCTTTGCCTTAAGGTACAATCTACTTTAAGGCCAAATTCCTAGATCTCTATGAAGTGGCCGAGATGGGGAAAAGCCAATTTCAGAAGAAACAGATCCTGAAACTCTTCCCTGAATAAGCTACTATGTAGCTGAGTTGTTGGGCCAGGGTCAAAAACTCTCAGATTCCTCAACAGGCAATTATTCCTTTCTTCTTCGTCATACATAGCTATTTTGTGCCAGCCACACAACACATAGAGAAAAGAGAGTAAGATTTTTCTTAATACCATTGTTAAACTGAATACCTCGAAAATGGATTCAAACCAGAATTTTGTCTAAATTCTTAAAACCAAATTTGCAAAATTATTTAACCAATATCATTCATTTCTCCTCATTCTCCCAGTACTTGCATCTGATGTGCACTTACGTGTTCTACTCCATTTGGGAGTTAATTACATGCCCGTGTGTCCTGCTGATTAACTGGCAATTAGAAGAAAAAGTCCAGGCCTTGGTCATCTCTCTAGACCACAGAGTGCCCAGCACAATTTCTTACATGCAGCACGAGCCTTAATTGACCTCTCAGCAGAATTCAATACTTTTGATTACTTTTCTCCTCCAAACTCTCCTTTCTCTGGGCTCCTCTCTCGGTTTTCCTTATCCTACTCAGACCGCTCTTCCTCGGTGTCTTTTTCTTGCTCCACTTCTTCTGCCTGGCCCTAAGATAGTGCTATTTCTCAGAGCTCCGCCCTGTGACTTCTTTCCTTCTCACTCTACTTACGTTCTCCTCAGGCAATCTCACATACTCACATGGCTTCAATTACCATCCATAAAAGCAAATCTGAAATTTATATCTCCAGCTCAGACCTCTTTTCTGAGCCCCAGACCATGTTTTCAAATGCTTACTTGTCATCAACAATTGAGTGTCTCAAAGACACCTTAAAAGTAACATGCTCAAAATGAGCTCATCTGATTTCCCTGGAACCTGTCTCCCTCCAGTTGCCTCAGAGTCCCCATAGCCAGTTGCCCAAACCAGAAATCTAGGAATCGATTTCTATCCCCATGTCTAAGCTAATAGCCAGGTCCTACTAATTCTACATTCTAATTATCTAGTATCTATTCTCATCTCAATCTCCACAGCCACATCCTGCAATAGTCTCTCTGTTGTCTACTCTTGCCTCCTTTCAAATTGTTGTCCATACTTCCTGGGTGATTTTTCTTGAAACCTCATTTAACATGCTTTCGTGGCTTCCGGTTGTACTTGGGATAAAACAAAATCCACACCAGGGTCCATAAAATCCTCTACTATCAGGCTCCTGACTAGCTCTTGGAGACCTCAAATGATGCCACTCCCCACTTTGTTCCTCTTACTCCGTGAGTATTCCAACAGTCTCAGGATTCAGGACCTTTAACTAATTATTTCCTTGCTTCAATACGCAGACACTCTCTCTTTCCTCTTTTATCCTTTTAGCCTAACACTAACTTTTACTCACTCTTCACTTTTTAGCTTAGAGGTCACTTCCTCATAGGAAATTTTTGTCTTTGCCCTCCACATCAGATAGTCTTCTTATAAGATCTCATGACAACTGCCTCTTATCTTTTATGGCATGCATCACAGGTATATTTCTCTAATTGATGTGATTTTTCCCATGCAATCAGGCCAGGTAGTTCTTTTCCACTGATGCATTCTGCACATCCAGCACAATGACACACAGTAGTCCTCAAAATATTTGCAGTACAAGTGAACATAAACAGAAGATGCTCAATAAAAGTCTACTGGATGAATAGCTGTACTTAATATGTATTATGCAATACAGTTTTTAAGTGCATAACCAATATAGTTTTGGAAGAACCAAAGAAACAATGTTACATTTTATTTTTATTCCTGTTTCCACAAAGGATTTAAAGTGAGTACTTCAGTAATATTAATTCCAGATTCAATAACATAACTCATACGCTTAAGAGAAATTGGAATTTTTAGCAAATGCTAAAATAGTCTAGCTTTTTCATTACTGGTGGACATATACTTGCAAAGAAGAGATTTATTATTGCAAAAATGACTTTATAATCTTCAGTGTTCCTATGAAGGAAATCATCTGTTCAGATAAAAAAGGCACATTAGGAATATATATTCAGTTCTATTCTAAATATTCCTTTATTCTAAGCTGAATTGCTTTAAGTAACTCAGGAAAAAAATATCTGGTTTATTTCCTTGCTATTGCTGAAAGAGTGTTATTTTGGAGTTTCAGAAAATAATATATTTTCTATAGTATATATTCGTATATGAATAAAATGAAATCTATCACATGCACCAACCAAAAATTTGGTGTGGCAGAGAAAAATTATACCACATGAACTGATTAAGCTATGCATTTTCTCAACTTTATTTTAAATGGTTAGAATTTAGCTATTTTCTTCAGATAATAACCGTGCACGTCACCTCTAAATAATAAAATACTTAATTCAGAAGGGAGGTCAGGCTGGCTCACTTATTTCCCCAACAAGAAGGGAAAAGAGATAATGTGATCAGCCTGTTTTCCAGGATGGAACATTTCTCAATTGTTATACAGAATTTTCACACTTTCTGAAATCATAACTTTTTATTTAAAACATTCTTGTTCCTAAATCATTTAAGATCTCAATAAGTGTAAGGCAAATAGAAATCAAGTCAAATTTGCATGTTCTTTGGTAGCTAAAGGAGGTATCTCTACAATAAGTAAATATTAGCATAGGAAGCTTGGAGTTTAGAGGGTTTTATTGAAAAATCTTACTTTCCATTTTTTTAATGTTTTCTATTTTCTACACAGAAGTTGGCAGCATTTAAAGTTTGTTTTGGGGCATGGTCCTTGCTTATTTTTGGGGACAATCATTTTTTGCCAAGGTGAAGAGTATGTCATGCTTTAGGAGAGATAAGAAAGGAACTGGAGTCATAAACCATATCCTCACATAAACTTTAGATGAAAAAGCAGTAAGTTCGGCAGACTACACAATCTAAAGCCAGCTCTGCTTTAGATTGCTTGTAAGAATTGGGCACTGGTACATTTTCAAGAAAGTCAAGAACAATCATCAAAGATCAGTTTGAAAAAAAATTTAGCTTCAGAGATGGATGCTTGTTCATACTAAAAAATGTCAGTCCTAAAGTCATGCAAATTTCCAATGGGACTTAATATTTAAAATAATTAGTTTGAATGCAAAGTGGACACTATTATACACTGGATGGTTGTCAGTTCTCTTTTTATACAATATATTCAAATATATACAATTATGTCTCAAACCCAGTTTCTCTTCCTTCAAACCCTCGGGAGTAAATCAAAGAAGCTTTTCAGTTTACTTATTGGAAACTATTACCACTCCTACTCACCAACAGATTAGAACAGGTTAAACAGGCATTTTATAGAAGTATTAAAATGATAAACCCAACTATCAATCAGTTTAACTGCCAAAACCAAATGTAGGTTCATGTAAGGATTGGGGAAAGGTGTGTTAGTCATATCAGGGGATGGGGCCACTTGCGGGTGTGACTCAGAAGGTATTGCATGCCTGCATTGCCATGTACATACAGGCTGTATTTTAGCAGCAAATCCTTCCTTTGATGATCGTATATTTAGGTAGCGCTTTTCCTTTCATAGGTTTTCAAGGAGTTTTGTGAAGCAAGGAGTACAGAATTTGTCTCTGGTGGAAATACGCGCCAGCTCTGTGTTGGGAGCAACAGGTTGCCTCTCCTACTCTATCACTACCTTACTTAGCTGAGTCATAAAAGCAGAGAATTTCATCAGTGCAATCCACCTCCGTGGTAATCTGGGCTAAATCCCTCATTTGACAGATAAACATATGGGGACCAGAAAGGCTAAGTGATTGGATTCAGGCCATTGGGTTCGTTTGTAGGCAGAAGCAGGACATGAACACTGGGCTTCTGACTCCCAAGATAGGTCTCTAGCACCTTAAATTAACAGTTATCTCTAGACTTGTTCTCATGGCCGGGAACATTTTTAAACTTTAGAGTCAATATACATTTGCCAACATTTTACTTTGCCAAGGGGAGATATTAAAAATGCATTCTTCAACCATTTACTATTACTATTATTAATAGAAGTAATGACATTTTAATACACAAAAGGAGGAAGAACGTGCAATAAAAATAACAGGGAGCCTTCTAAATTAAATAAACTTGACTTTATGGAAATCTTAATATATTGTCTTTGTTTTGCTCATTTTAATGGTTATAGGTCAGTAAACACTTCAATGTAGATCCATGTTTGCTCTTACCATTGCATCCTCATTTGCAAGCTCTGTCTCCATTTCACGCAAGGAGAGAATGTCCTTACGAGAATAAACTTAAACACTAGGTATAAATGATTGTAAAATTGAGTTTTCTTTACTTCCTTCTCTTTTGTCTTCTGTAACTCTGATAAGTGCATCATATCTCAGGGATATTATATTCTTCTTTCTGAGTGTGAATATCTTTACTGGTGTAAGCAGTTTTGTGCAAAGCTAGGGCACACGACGGCAGCCACTAGCTGCGTGGGATTACCGTGCACTTGAAATGTGGCTAGTCCAAATTGCGATGTGCTGTAAATGTGGAGTAGACACCAGATCTCATACAAAATAGAATGCAAACTACACGCCAATATTTTTAATATTGATTACTTGTTGAAATGATGATGTGTTGGGATATATTAAGTATAAAATAATCTAAAATTATTTTTGCCCATTTCTTTTTACTTTATTAATGTGGATACAAGAAAATTTTATATTACATATATGGCTCGCATCTGCGGCTCGTTTAATGTTTCTCTTGGACGGTGCTGGTCTGTAAGGAGCAAGCACCGTGGCTGAGGGACTCAGGTTCTCCACTTCTCCCCAGCTATCCCCATTACTATCCCCAGGGGTCACTGGTGACTGAGACTCCATTTCTCACCCAAAGACCACAGTGCTAACAGCAGAGCACACGGCTCCATGTCTGGTCAGATGATGGTTTGGGAGGCATCACTCACTAGAACTATTCGTGCTTTTAAGTAAATGCTTTTAGTCAATTGTAAATTCTCCCAGTGCTGTAAGATCTGAGGGGATAACACAAAGGGAGGCACTGGATTCTTGGAAATGCCAGGAGCATCTAAATAAATTCAGGTGCTTATTCATATAGACTTCTAAAGTAGATTCTTTCTGTCCTGTAGAATACAAATAGGAAGCAGAACCTCTATCCTGGAAGCCTTTATTACACTGTCCATATTAGTAAACAGAGCACACAGGCAGAAACATTCTGAAAAAGCAAACAAACAAACAAAAAAGAATGTGAATTCAAAAAACATTTGGAGCATTTAAAAACATTAAAATTTTTTCTTCCATTTTACTAAATTAGAGATATTATCTGTGGCAGCAAACTCAGGGATTTCCCTGTAATTTGACAGTGACCACAAAAACTGTTGTTTTCTCTAAATCTTGATAAATTCAACTTTTTTTCAATTAGTGGATCCTACAGACATTAATGTATAACAGTGGGTTAGTTTTTTTTTTGTTTTTTTTTTTGTTTTGGTATATAATTCCATTTTCTGGTAGCTTTATAGGTTGAATGGCTGGTCTGTGGAAGCACCTTTCAGGTATTCTGCAGCTGAATACTAAGTGAGACTGTCTGGCTGCGTTGTTTAAAATTACTCCAATGACTCACTGGTCCATGGCCTCCATCCAGTTAAACTGGTAATATCCAAATTGGCGAGGCCATGTTTCTATATTATTTTCTGAAAGGCACTGCAGAAATGGTTGTTGCCATGGGTTTTGCATGAAAATAATAATAATAATAAACGTCTTGGCCTCCATCATTCTACACCTGGATTATTGTAACAGCCTGCTTGTTGACTTCTTGCTTCTATCTCATCACAAACTTAATCTATTCTGTGTATGGCTTCCAGATGAGTCTTTTTAAATTTATCTTTCCGTAATTTGAAAAACTACGGTTTCTCCTAACTTACAAAGACTAGCACATCTGGTCTAATCTCTCTCTGACATCAGAGTCTTTCATATATAAATCCTTTATCTCTATTCAATCTTATTTCCTACAACTGGAAGCTCATGTTGTTTTAGTCACTCTTTATGATCTTGAACATTCTATCTCCATGCATTTCCTACTATTGGACTTGCCATCACTCTGCTCCTTGACTATGTCTAGCCACATTTCAAGGTCTTTTTTCTTGATTCTTCAGTCTCCCAGAGTTCTCTTTATTCTCTGAAGGAACTTAAGGACTAAATTACATACACCCAATTCTTCTCTCTTTGTAACCAATCTTTCCTCCCCAGATGGATTTTAAATTCCTTGATATTGCATATCAAACCCAGTGCAGTTTTAGACCTACAATTTTATGTTATATTTAAGAGCAGGGATGTGTGTTCCCATAGACTTGCCTCTGAAATTCTAGCTCTAAAACTTAACCTCTGTAATAAGTAGTTTTTTTAATCTGCAAAACAGCGGTAATAGGACCAAACAATTAAATAAGATGCCCCTAACTAGTCTCCTATCTTTCTCCAAGAGAAGTTTCTGATAGAAGAGGACGACTGGGAGTGTATAAGCACACTGCATAGGCAGCATGAACTAACAATTTGTTAGTGGGTGCACTAGAGAGGGGCAATGCATGCAGAAACAAACTGTTGATATGAATATGCAAATTCATTTTGCATTGGGCTAACTTTCATGATACCTAGTAACATTTTTTTTTCTGTGAAGGTGGGTTGTTGGTATTTACTTATTTTATGAAGCTAAAAATATGATCGTGTCACTCTACTGTTTAAAAACCTTAAGAAGTTCCCTATAGCCAACTGTATAAAGTCTAAACTCATTATCTCCTCATCATCTGATTCCAAAAGACTTCTCTTATTTATGTTCCATTTCACATCTATGCACTTGTGCTCCTGCTAAGTAAAACAATTTTATATTTTCCTGAAAATACTATATTTTTGAGCCTGCACTTCTTCTTCTGCCTGAAATAGTCTTCTCTCCTGTTCCCTTTCCTTCATTCTATATGATATCATAACTGAAAATAAGATGTTTTGGAAAATAAGCCTTTCAACAATCACCTAGAAATGCTGCAGAGGAAGTGGGTTATAATGTGGAGATCAAAGATATATATATAAAGAATAAATTAAGAAAAATAATTTTGATGTTTATTTAGATAGACTTTTAGGGCCTTGGATGAACTTCCCGATGACAATTTCATACATAGATTAAACAAGTGCTATACGTCAATTTATAGCCTGAAGATGACATGCTTCAAAAAAACCCTTAGATGAGTTGAAAAGCACCCCAAGGAATGATGGAGATACTGAGTCAAAGTGCTTGTGATGTGTTTGGACAAAATTGTTTCATGGATTATGTGAATAGTATAAAAGCAATATTGCTAAATCAGTATTTTATTTTAAATAGCATTTTAAATTAGATCAACAAATTAAATATTGGAAATATTTGTTTTACTAGTTCAAAGTCATCCCTAAAAATATATTAATTCAGGTTGGCTAAAAACATCATTTTGTTTCTTTGTGTGTTTGCTTTTTATCTTCTTATTGTGAAAAATCACCTTATCTCTTTGATCGCCTTATTTTGGGGCATGCACATTAGTTGCTCTCTCGTCTGTGCTTTTCCAACAGTGAGCCCATTTCAGGGCATTGTAATTATATGTTTTCTTGTCTGTCTTCCTCCTAGACTCTTCCTTTACCATCTTTCTAAGCCAAAGCACAGAAGAATATTTTTCTATAGAAAGAGAAAATAGGTGAACATCAAGAATTAGAGGAATGACTCATTAGGACTTTGTACTGTATGAAAACATTTAACCTTTATTTCAATATAATTGTACAATCTTAAAAAAACCTAACGTCAGGAAATATTTTCTAAATTAATGAATGACATCCCTTCTAAATAATATCATCTTTTCCATATTTTGACATCTCAGAAACCAGGGTGTGTTTAGTTTATGCAATAAAATAGTATCACTTCATAATTTAAGTGGTAGCTTTTTTGTCCTTTGTGGTGCATAAAAAGAGGTGCTTCTTACAGAAAAGGTGTTTGCCCACATAGAGCAAAAGCTATGATTTGTTAAGTAGATAACATTGTCATCGTTTTATAGGTGAGTACCCCGTACCCCTAGGCTTAGAGAGAAGTTAATTGACTTAAGGTCATAGCTGGCACCAGGTGTCCTGCCTTTGTAGGATAAGATTATTTGACTTTAGGAAGAGAAGTGAAGAAATTATGAGAAGTTTTGCTTGAATTATATAGGTTTGTGATATGGGTTTTAGAGTACTTGTTAATCACTACAGCTGAATTTATTCATAGCAAGTCTACTATAATAGTAATTATACTTAAAGAGCTTCAAGTAAGATATTCAGGCTACTTGTGTTACTTGGGTTTATTTCTACAAAGAGTTTATGACTACAAGCTTTACCAAGTCATAAAAAGGTCAAGAATATTACTATTAATATTGACTCCCATTGAAATAGAAGAGCAAATCTGCCTCAAAATTATGTACATGTGAGGTGTAAAAAGAGGATAAAAACGATATGCTCAATGGCGTTAGGCGTTGAACTAGAAGACCTTTTAATATTACACCTCTCCTTTCTTTTCTTTTTGTCATGATTCCTTGAAAACTTGTTTTTTTTTTTTTTTTTGAGGAGGGGTTGGTCCAATTGACAGAGTTAGCCATGATTTTGATTTTATATTAAAAGATATGATTATATAGCACAGCATGGTGGACTTCAACAAGATGCTTAAAGTAAAAAAATATATAAATAGAGGAGGCTTCAGAACTGAGACTACTATTGATTATCCTCACAATTTTGGACAAGTTACTTAAATTCCGGGAGTCTCAGTTTCTGCATACATAAAGTGGAGATAATAATAAGAGTAGTAGGAGCATTTGTCTGAATATACACTTTTGTTCTGAAGAGTACCTAATGACATAATACGTGGTAAAGTACTTTGTTAACTGTATGTCATCAAGAAGAAGCATCACCAAGTACTATGCAGGAAGAAGAATATCTTGGTTAAGGGAACTTGAAGATTAGTAAACTTATAACAGCCTTAGCTTAGGAACATTTTAAATTCAAATAATTCTGTTCATTGATCACAAGCAATCATCTGAACATTGACTTGCCCTAAAGCAGTGGTTCCAGGTGGGGATAATTTGTCCTCAGGGGATATTTGGCAGTGGCTGGAGACAGTTTTGATTGGGAGATGGGAGAAATCACCAGTGTCTAGTGGGAAGAGTTCAGAATTGCTGTGAACCATCCCACAATTCACAGGACAGTCTCCCACAACAAAGAATTATCCAGCCCCAAATGTCAATAGTGCAGAGTTGAGAAACCCTGCACTATTGTGAGAACCCTTGCCCCCCCCCCCAAAAAAAAAAACCCAAAACCCAAAAACCGAAATGCAGAGACCTCTGGCTAACAACTCAGTCCTACAACCTCAAGGAACTAAATTCTGCCAGCAAGAGTGAGCTTGGAAGCAAATTTTCCCCAGAGCCTACAGATAAGATTTCAGTCCTTGATGTTAGTCTTGAGATATTCTGGAGAACCTGGTCACCCCATACCAGACTTCTGACCTGCAGAAATGTGAGCTAATAAATGGGCCTTGTTTTAAGGCATCCAGTTTGTGGTAATTTGTGTGAGTAATAGAAAACCAATATACTGATACTCTAGTCTGGCAGATTCTAATATAGCCAGTTAGACTCTAAGCTCCCCATGGAAAAGGCCATACATGTGGTACTCACTATTATATTCCTCAGCATTCTCCTAGTCTCAGGAATATGGTTGCTTTCAATGGATAATTGTTGACTCAGTGGTTTTCCCTGCCTTAACACATTTTTTTTTCTTCATTGACAAGGACACATTGGGATTTTGTATATACTTATATAAACTGTATTTACACCAGGGGTTCCACTGACCTCTTTGCCAATCAGGTGAAAACCATGGACCCCTTCCTAAGTCCACACTCTACTGTGTACTATTTAATAAATACATCACACCTGCACCAACACGCCCCCACAAGAATGATGTTTTTTTTGCATTTCAATTCAAGCTCATGGACCCCTTGTTAAGAACCCCTGGTTTACACAATCTGTGAACTTGTTTAATGTGAACCTGACTCAAAGTTGGGTCCCCGTTGATCATGCCTATAAATATAAGTTTTTGATTAGACAACATAAACTTAGAGCCCTGGACAAAGTGAATTAACCATGGCAAAAGTCACTTTTTTTCACCAAGTGGTCAGTCGGCCCTAAGCAGGCAATTCATATTTCTGGGTGAATGTCTTTCAGGACCATCACAATGAACTTTATTTGAAGATAGAAATAAAAACGTATATTACAGTTTACAACATTATTTTAGGTTTAAAAGCAATAACCATATAATCTAAAAATATATGAAACCTTCAAGTTTTGGAAAATTTAATAGGGCTTAGTAAAACTAAACACTAATTTTTCATAAAATTTTTAAATCTAAGATTATATAGAACAATTCTGACTGATCTATGTCACAAAATAAATCAATTGAGGGATAGGCACAGAATTTTCATGATTTCTGGGAAAATGCATAATATCAACAGGGAAAAAATATATACTTGAGACCTGTCTTTGTAGAGGGAATTTCCAGTCTTTCTCAGTCATTGTAGAGCGAATTCAAGCCTTTACTGGGTACATTTGATTATATAACTATTAAGAGCTTCTGAGGCTCTATTATTTAAAACTTTAATAATATATAATAAGATTATATATGTAATAAAATGTACTTATATGTAATCTCTTCCCAAATCCCAAATGTGTTGCCCTCACATGAAATGCTACCACTGCTAACATATTCCTGAAAATCTACATGTGAAATGTGCAGTTCCAGTATTTGTGAATTACAAGTAACTCCTGGTTCAGACTCATTAGAAAAATTGAATAGAAAGGGAAAGGATTGCAGTAAGCAGAGGGAAATATAGTTTTCTTTATTCAATGTATCATTGAAAGAAATAAATGAGGATAAAGTGAAGCGAACCTATCAGAAGCATAGTGTTAGAGGAGCTTGGGAACTGAAACTGGGTAAGAACAGTCAGTGTGAGACTCAGCGTGCTGTCATCATGCATTAAGCTGCTTAAAACTCTGCTTTGGGGAAAGAAGTGGGAAAATCCCAATTCAGTGTAATAATTAATAAGGTAAATACACACAACTGCTGTTTTTATCTGAGTATTCTAGGAAGAAGATCCAAGAACTGAATCTAGTAGATAGGAACCCATAACTCTGATGCATTAAATTTGAAAGTTTTGAATATTTAGATAGACTATTAAACAGAATCATAATAATAGTATCTAATATTTATGAAGCATTTACTGTGTTCCAGGCATTGTTCTATGTACTTTATATATAAGAAGACATTCATTTCCCATGACAATGCTCTGAAGGGGGTACTATTTTTATACCCATTTTATAGAACTGGCAACTTGGGCACAGGGAAGTTAAGTAACTTGCCACCAAATAGCAAATGTGCCAGTATTTGAATGTAGGCAGTCTGGCTCTAGAGGCCATGCTCTTAATCACTTGTCTCATACGTCTCTTAAAATGCAAAGTATTTACTGCAAAGCACAAGAAGTTCACCAATATCTTTTAAAATGGCAATATCCTTCTTGCAAAGTGAAGAATGATAAATAGGCTATCGGGTTAAAAAATATGAAATGTCCAAGTTGTAGGCCCCAAATGGTAAAATATTGATAATTTCATATTCATCGAACCCAGTGCTATTATTAATCAATACATGCAAAATTTCACTGATGCCTTTAATAAGCTGCCTTTATTGTTTAATTTTAATAAATTTGAAAAGGTTCAGAAGGGCACCTAATTTTTTTCATGATCTTGGCCCTAGTCATTCCTGTTAAAAAAAAAAAAAAATCTTGTCTTTCTGAATCACATATTTTCACAGTTGAGTGTTTTCAGAAAATTAAGGCCAATAGTAAGTGAGAAATAGTAGTATTTGTTGCACCTTGATCTTGAAACCCATTTAAAATATTACCTTAAATAAGTATTTATTTCATCTACTCTGGAAATAATGAGAATGTAAAAAAATTACTAACAACAAATTATTTTTAATTACTTCTGCTCTGGCAGATATCACATGCAGAATGAAACCCAGAAGTAGCAAATTTATAAGAGAATAGTACTTAAAAATACATTGGAAACATTTTTTAGCAACAAATATAATCTACCTTCAACAAATATCATAACTGCCTACCACATTAGTCAAACTTCAGGGTATTTTCCAATCATTTTGCCAGTGGATACATTACATTTCTTCCTTTCTCTACCTAACCTGGACTGCTGCCTTGGTGATACTTAGAGTTATCTCTCCACCTTGGTGCTGTCAAAACTCTAGGATATGTTAGGTCATGAAGCATTTCCCAATACCTATTTAAAGAAATGAACTCTCCCTGTTGAGTTCTCATAGTATTGTGTTCACACCTATGTTGTAACACTTCATAGAATGTAACTAACTCTCTGTTATTTACATTCAGGCTTTCACCCCACAACAGTTCCTTCCTATGTATCTCAGTCTCATTGATTCGACCTCTTTAACATGTCATCCATCTGTCCGCTCCCTTAGTTTCTCTCATCTGGATTAATTGCATAGGCTTTAAGCTGATTCCTTGGTCTATCTCTCAGGATTCTTTCAGCCATGGTAGCAAGAATACCATTCAAATGAGTTTTAACAACAAGGATATCTATCATTTTACATAAACAGAATTCTAGAGATAGAATGAGCTTCATCAGGGTATCACCAGCAGCTCAATTCTATCATCATGAATCCAGGTTCTTTTTATTTCTTTCTTTCGTTTTTTTTTAAAGATTTATTTTTTTTTAATTTATTACATATCCGCCCCTTTCTGCTTGTTCTTGCTGTGTTCATTTTTGCTTTCCTCTGTGTCTGCTTGTCTCCCCCTGCTGCGGCGACCCGCTGAGTCAGCTCACTGCGCGGCAGCCTGCCTGCTCGCGGTGGCTTGGCCTGCTCACTGGGGTTTGCCCTGCCCGTGGCGGCTTGCCTTCTCAAGGCAGTCTGCCTGCTCCAGGAGGCCCCGGAAACCGAGCCCGGGGCCTACTATGTGGTAAACCGGCACCCTACAGCCCTACAGCTGGCCCCTTCTTTTTATTTCTTAACTTGCCAACTTTTGTTTCAGTTTTGCATTCCTGCCTGTTTCCTTCATGTGTACAAGGTGGCTGCCACAGGTCTTTGTGTCATATCCAGACTCAAAAAATGCCCAGAAGAAGAAAGAAACAATCTCTTCCTTTGTTTCCTTCTTAAGAGTGAGGAAAACTCTACTGAGAAGAACTTCAACAGACCTCACCTCATGTCTCAGGAGCTAATATTTGATCTCAAACCTTTCCACCCCAGCTAATGGTTACAGGAAGGGGTTGAAAACAAGAGCTCAAGGTAATGGTTGTCAGACCTGGCTGCATTTGGAATTACCTATGGAACTTTAAACATTATGAAGTCTGGTTTCCGTCTCTACAGATTCAGATTTAATAGTTTTGTGGTGGGGTCCAAGCAACTATGGGTCTAAAAATCCCCACAGATTGTTCTAATTGCAGCAAAATTGGTTAAGCATTTAGGGGTAGTAAGAATATTGGGGCATTGATCAAAAGAACACCACAATCATGATTGGCTTCCTTCTTTATTACAGTCCATTAATGGCTGTCTCTTCTCTGAGGAAGAGCAAGCTTCTCAAGCCTCCCAAAACACCACTGGTGCATAGTAGGTGCTGAAAAACATAATTTCTGAACTGAATCCAAGGCCTTCTCTCTAGTCTTAGCCTACTTCTAGCTTCTTTTCCTGGAATGCACCATGCATTTCTTTGTCTTAATACTCTTTCCCACACAGGTGACGTGATTTGAAACGATTTCCCCATAACTGGCACCACAAGGATCCCCTCAAATTCTCTTCCTTGCAGCAAGCCCTCCACAGACTTATTTAATCTAATCCTCTCCTGTATTCCTATGGCACCTGGATCTTCTATTATGTTATTTATCACACTTTCCCCTATCATTCTGATAAAGTCCATGCACATCTATTCAACAGGATCACAAGAAGTAGAATAACATGATGACAAAAAGAAAGAATCATTGAGTAAGACTTGCCTGGGTTCATATTCCAGCAAGCCCCTTGGTCTTTCCGTAATTTAGTTTCCTTAAATGTTAAAGTAATACAGTCTAATAGATTGTTGTGAAGGTTAAATCAGTTAGTACATGTAAAGCACAGTCCTTACAGCAGAGCTACTCATAATAGTAAATGCCCCACTAATGTTACCTATTATGATTTTTTTATATTGGCAGGGATGAAAGAGCACCCTTTATGTTCAGCACTGAGATATTTACCACTTTTCCTTGCATATAGAAAGTACTTAAGATATGCTCATTTAAGTTGCTGTGCTAATTCTTAAAATGGAACACCAATAGGGAACAGATGGAACTCAAGCAGTTGGGTGCCCACCTCCCAAGTGGAAGGTCCTGGGCTCATTACACGCTGCCTCCTAAAGAAGATAAGCAGATGCTGCAACCAGCAGATGACACAACCAGCAGACAACACAGCCAGTGGGGAGCAGATGTGGTTCAAGCAGTTGGGCACTTGTCTTCCACATGGGAGGTCCCAGTGTCTCCTAGAGAAGACAGCAGACACAACAAGCAGACAATGAGCAGACAGATGAGGGAGCTACTTGTGGGGGAGGGGATTTAAAAATAAATAAATAAATCTTTTAAAAAAATGGAACACTAATAGATTGCAAATACCTTAATTACTTTCTGAAAGCACATAAAGAATTATCAGTATTGCAATTATTGTTTTCCTTAATAATGCCAATAAAAGTTTTAAAAGTCATCCCATGGGAATTACAATATAGCCATGTTGGCTGTAAATCAAAATTGTTTTCCACAGAATTCAGTGTAAACATTAGGCACCTACACAACAGGCTGGTGGTAGATATAAGGTGGCATATATAAGTTGAAGAACAAAAGGCAGTGTTTTGGTCAGCCACAGGTGTGCCTTTGGAAATACACCAAAGATTGGTTGGTCTTCATAAAGGGTATTTATTTGGGGTAGACGCGTATAATTACCAGGCCACAGAGCATAAGTTTCTTCTCATACCAAAGTCCACGTGTTGGAGCAAGATGGCTGCCGACGTCTGCAAGGGCTCAGGCCTTTGGGTTCCTCTCCTGCCGGGGCTGCATTTCTCTCCGGGCTTAGCTTCTGTTTCCTCCACAAGTTCAGCTGTAGACCATGAGGTTCTCTACGCTTTTGCGTCTCTCCACAAGGCCAGCTGTAGACTATCTGGCGATCGGCTCACTCCAACATCAGAAGTGCTTCTCAAATCTGCTTCTCTAAATCTGCTTCTCTCCAATCTCTGCTTCTCTCATAACTGCTGCCTCTTGTCTAGCCTTTTATACTTGAGACCACGCCCACCGAGGGGTGGGGCTCTACGTCTCACTGTCTCACTGATGTGGCAGTTAACGCCCTAATCATAACTTAATCATGCCCAGATGAACAGATTAGT
>PVKH010012269.1:0-17356 GCA_004027955.1 Chaetophractus vellerosus | reverse complement strand
CAGGAATCAAACCATTAATATGAAGGATATTGTACCTCTATCGGACAGTTTCTGGGACACGGAGAGGCAGAAGTTGATGTTGCATTTAAATCAAGACAACATTAATTTAAAGCTACGTCCTGTTGATCAGCTGAAGGCTGGATCAGGGCAAACTGAGTCTTAATTTTTGAAATGTAGCATAGGAAACTAGGATTCATTTGGAAACAGAAGTTCCTAAGAACATGGAAAGACAGGAGCTCCAGCTCCACGTTGAGTATAAGACTGGTAATTTTTTTTAGTCTACGATGAAGTAACATGTTTTATACGCTGACATGAGTTACATCTTTTCTTGTCTTAGCAATTGAGTATTCAATATTGTATTATCATATATAGACATACATAAATATAATAATATACATATCTATCAATCTATGTACATATGAAATTAATGTGAAATGGAGATGAATGAAATAATTAACATGTAGCTATCTTGATTTTCTGCTCTTCCCTTCTAATTCTCAGTTTACATCTAAGAAATTATCCATTTGGGGGGATGAAGAAACTCTGTCTTAAGACAAAACAGATGCAAGAAGTTTTCACTGATCACTAGCCTAAGCCATGAAACTCAAGGTGACAGTTTATGCACATGAGATAGGGTTCAGGCAAACACTGTAAAATGTGTAAGATTTCGGTATAACTTAACTTCTTATGTAACTCCTCTCTCCCCCCTCCTGGATAAAGTTTAAATAAAATCAAGGTGAATACATTTTCCAGGTAATTTTTGTATTACCCCTTTCGTTTTACACTACCAATGACTCCTTTATGTAAGAAAGTGTTTTTCTTTTAAAGTGCCTTATAAAACAAGACTTTGCAAAACCAACATTTTAATATATTTAAATATTCATGAATTAATGTGCAGAAATGCATAATGCTTCACTCAAAGCCAGGCTCTGATTTTTTTTTCTGGGTAAACAGTCCACTACAAATAAGAAATGAAATGTTAGCCTGTTTATTTGAGCAGAGACGCTATTCCTTTTAAATGGAATTTTTCTCTTTCATGAAACATGTTTTTGGCCCAGGGCAAATGTCTAAAAGACTCACCATTTTGACAAGCTTGTATCCTTATTTCATACTGGGTGAATGGAGTCAAATTTTCCAACAGGATGGAATGATGGTGACCTGTGGGGAAGGTCAGAGGAGCTACACTTCCAGTGCTGAGTAAGACATTGTACTCCACAGGGCTTTGGGGGCTGAAGATGCCTTTGGAGGGAGAAAGAGATAAAAAAAACAAAAACAAAAACAAAAACCATATGTATATGCTACACAGATAGTCAGGAAATGTTTGTCCTTTAAGAACAATATATATTTAAAATTTAGTCACTAAAAGGCTGAATATTGTTTAGTATAGTAATTACAAACTGCCCAAAAAATAAGTTGGGAAATATTGGAATGCATATTCCAATCACCCATTTTCAAGAAATATGAAGTATAACAGTTCCATTTAAAGATATACTCTTTTAGTAAATAAAAATGAAGGTGCAATGTTTTACGTTTTTAAAAATTCAAGACAATTAGAAGTGGCTTACTTACACTTAAAGTATGTAAAAAAAAAAAAAACTAACAAGCCCAGTTTCAATTGCACAATAGTTTTTTCTGTAAAAAATATTGACTAACACAGGTACTTGACTTAGTCCATAAAATATTCAAATCACAGTCTATCTAGAAAATTCTCAGGACATTAATTATTGAGTCAGGGCAGTCCACTCTCTCAATGAGACTTATGGATCTAAATCCATATGAAATTTTGGGTCCATCACTTGCCATTATTCACCATTGTTTCCAAAGAAAGGAGGTCTTGTCATTTTAGACTTTTCACAATCTATTCATATGACTAAAAACCTGTAGTTTTATCTGGTCATGAACATCATGGATAGTTTTTCAAGCGGGAGGATATGAGCCTTGAGTGAAGACTATAATGGAGTTTCCCACTAAATTTTCTCGTTGATCTGGTAGCTTTTAACACTTGTGGATTTAAATACTTACCTCGGTACCTTTGTAGTATTTAAGTAAGTTTGTCTTTGTTATAGAAACAACAAAATCTCCAGACAACACTACTGAGAAGACAGTGCAGGACTCAATGATCCATGAGAGATTAAGCCTAAAGAATGAAATGTGGTTTTGTTTTTGTAGATATTTCCCCAATGGTTAAGGAGCAGAAGGGCTAGAATAATCCAAAGAAGCTCAGGAGTTTGTGTGTAAAGGATGACAGCTGAGCTCTGGAGGAGATATTGAGCATTGTCATAAGGATGATCAATTGTTTCATTTGGAAAAGTACTAGATTGTGCTCAAGTTGGTACGCAGATTGAGAATTTTTATTTTAAATTTGGAGCATCCTAGTTAAACTATGTGTTACATTTATCCCAGTAGCTTAAATGACTGATTTTCTATCATTGATTCCTAAATTTTCTCCAGCTTTGTATTTTTCCTATATCCCAGACTCATATTTTCAACAGTATAATGGATATTTCTTCATGGATAGTCCACAGAGACCTTAAACTCTAAACAGGTTCAAAACAGAATTAGCTCTATTTTCTACTCCCCAAACTGCTCCTTTCCCTGAGTTTCCGCTTTCAGTTAGTGATAATTCCATCTTCCCATTTCCCTAAGCTGGGAACCTTAGAGTAATTCTTCATGACTTCTTTCTTTGCTCTAAAGCTCAATTGAGCACTAAACTTTATTAATTCCTTCTTCAAGAAATTTGGGCTTTACATATAATCAGCAGTAAGGAGACTTTGAAGGTATTATAATCCAACCTATACTTAAGGAAGATTACACAGGTGGCAGGAAAACGATGGATTGAAAATTTGAGAGACTGTAGGTAGGGAGGCCAGTTTGAGAATCATTACAAGTGTTACAGCAATAATGCAAACCAGAACAGTTCATTGCCTTTTACTCTGTCAGGTGGCATGCATTATCCCATTTACTACCATTAGAATAGCAACTTCATAAAGGCAGGGACTTAATTTTATTCTGTACTGTCGTTCCAGTGCTCTCAGCACAAAGTAGGAGCTCAGTAAATGCTGGTTGATTGAATGAATGATTAAATCTCATGTCAATAGTGTAAGGTAAATTTTATTAACATTTTCTTTTCAATATGAGGAAACTAAGGCTCAGAGAAGTTAAATAACCTTCCAAATTGCACATTGATTAATAGGATAACTAGGACTTGAACTCAGGTCCATTGGATACTAAAACTTATCCTTTTATATTTATGTTCTATGTTATTATAATAATGGGGTCTTGGATGAGGACATTCGGGAGAGAAAATGAAAGGATAGTTTTGAGAGACTGTTTAGATGCAGAGGAAAGAAGTAACCCAGGAGTCAGAATCATCACTTTTGGAACAAATTATAGGCAGATATTTGAGGTTCTGAAGACCAGACTTCCCAAACTGAGATATACATGCCCTAAACATTTGAGGGCTCATGTCAAAATACATTCAGAGACAATGACACACATGGTAACTCTTATCAGTTTGGCAAAATTTGGGAAACACATGATTCTCCTTCCTGAGCAAGGGAAACTAGCAAAATTCCACTATTCCCTGTTTACCAAAATTGGACAAGGAATTTTCTTCCTAAAAGCCTGAGACTAGAAAATTGTATGTGTAGTGAGTGATTAGTTGTTTCAATTCAACAGTCATCTCGCAGGGAACCAAGTATAACAGCAGAAAAAGTTTATGCTGACATAGCCAGTGCGCTGAACAAGTACTACTCATGAGGTCATCAAAACACAACTCAGTTCTGCTCTCTCTTTAAAAAGAATTCAGCGTGAGCCAGTAGTGTTCCCCAGACACTGGATGTAAAGTTGGCTGGTCCCATGACGTTTCTGCTGAGTCTCAGGTAACTGTTCTATATTGTTTTTTTCTCCATGAAGAAAAAAGTTTTCCTGACAAAGATTAAATACCTAAATATGCTAAATCAATTCATTTTTTCTTTTTTTATGGTATAGTGAGTGTGCGTAGTGGACTTATCTAGAAACTATTATTCAAGGCCTAATTCTCAAATGTGAGACAAAACCGAGACTGTTTTCACTGCTCCCAATAATATTGCTGCAATTAAAATGAAGTTTAGTGTTGGATGAAGAGTGTTGAGTATTGGGATTATTTGAAAATCTCAGTTCATTTATGAGTGAAGAAAACAAGTATTAGAGGTAAACTAAAAAACAATAAAATCAGCTCTCCCCTTCCCTGACTAAAACAAGCTCTTTGGAGAATGTTGCTTGAGGTGGTAAAAGCAAATTGAAGACTGAATCAGGGAACCCCTCAGGTTGCAATTTGACGTTTCAGTAGGAAAACATGCTTTTTAGAATGCCCATAAAGAATATTCTGGAATGTCACAGCATGCCGTCTCACATTATGGGCATTTCTCTTATTGTCACCGTCATATAATCTGTAAAGCACTAGGGAAAAAAGGTTGCTATTTGTATCCGTATATTTAAGACAAAATGTAGAGAGAAAGAATGGTTTGGACATTGAACTTGTTATTGGGGTCAATTTCCTGCAGACCAACCTAACATCCTGAAATACTGCAGCTTATCACTCTGTAGCCAATGAGATTGGAAGAAAAGTGCCCCTGGAATGATAAATTATTTAATATATTATATTTTGGAGGAAGACAAATACATTGGAATGGAATACCAAATCTGTATGAATTTTTAGATAAAATGGAAGATCTTAAAGAAATTGCAATCTTATGGTGGTTGCCTCAATCTGTTTTCCCAGACCTCCTGGGATTACTTGCTCATTCTGTGTTCTCTGCTCCCAGGGTAATCTGACAGAAAAGTTTGACAAACACACAATATGCCATCATTCTTGTTGAACTAAGCAAACCACAGAGTGGAATTAGACAGACCAAATCCTTCCTTTACTCTTATTTCCTGAGTGACCACTGGCAAATTACCTAACTTCTGTGAACGTCAGTCTCTGCACCTGAGAATTGATGATAAGAATAGCCACCTCATGAAGAGTTGTGACTACTAAATTAGAAAAATGTATGCAAAGCACTTAGGCACATTCCTGCAACATAGAAAGTGCTTCATAAATGATAGACACCCTTACAAAACAAAAATAAAATGGAATGAAAAGGGATATTAAAAAAACAGTGATGACACTGTTTCCATGTGCTCTCCAACACTCCTTTTCATATTAAAAAAGAGCCCATCTTTGGTATAAAGTTGATATCCTGATACAAATTAATGCTATATACATTCAGGTAAATGTCTGTGTATTAATATTGTGTTACCTAGTTTTATTTTCTATGTATACTTGAATATGATCAAGGTGTCTTCCTATGAAGTTATTCTATTATTCATTCTCAGTAGAAATTTAGAACGTTCTTTCTTCCAATTAGTCTGAGGTTATTCTTTACTGTGTCTTCAGTCCATGCCTACGGGTTGACTTCCAGGCCTCACATCCTTCAAGAGGAAACCTCTCTGTTGAAAAGAAAGAACTCCCTGAGGGTGAGAGAACAAAACTGGGCTTCCGCCACATTACAAATATAGACATAATCCTTATCTAGGTTTAAACATGGCTGGCCAAAACACGAGCCTAGAAAATGTATTTTTCATGTCTTAGTTAATAGGAAGGAATGCCCTTTACATATACGTATGAGGTGCTGAAACATAAAATGTTCTTTTCAGCTGTGAACATGTCATACACTGACATGCATTTAGGAAAGAGGACCCCTTCCACTGTCATAATTTATGGGACTGTGACATGAAAGTCTCCCGTGTTCCTGCAAACCCTACACCATCTGCAATGAGTCTGAAACTTCCTAGCCCCCTGGTATTCTGATGACTAAATGAAATGAAATGGGCATATTTGTTCAAGTCAGCTGGGAAGCCATGCAGCTTGGTTAGTTCCCGAGTTCATAAATTTATGTCAGAGCAAGAGGAGCAGTGGAAGCTCAAGTGAACCAATTTACCCTAAGTGCAAATGGCAGTTTTGTTATTTGGTGTCAAAGTTACCAGTCGCACAATGACAAGCTGCCATAACACATTTTCTTGTTCACTAAAGAACAAGGATTTCGTTGGTTAATATTCCTTGCAATGCTCCTTTTCATAATTTACAACAACTAGATGCTGATAGGTTATTTAACATTTATGAAGTTAAGATGTAATCAGAAAAACCCTGATTATCTTTACAAATAAAAAAGTTAAATTATTCAACTTTTTTTTTTTCTTGGTGGTTTCATTTCACAGCAGGTGCATACTTTACAATGGGACAAGTCAATCAAATAATCCTTTCTTAAATCTTTTTTTAGGAGCTGGAGCAGGAACAATTCTAAGAGGAAAACTATTAATTCAGTTTGATAGCCCCATTTGCTTCAAAACACTGGTTGCGTATAATGTAATGCGTGTAACAAATCAGCTGAAATTCTCCTCTGGTATGGCTAGGGGAGTCTCGGTTATGCCTTTTTGGGGGTGTGGAAGGGAAACAGGCCTCTTTCAGACACACATCTCCATCATATCCTGCCTTAGCTCAGGTGGTTTGTCAGTGGGTGGAAATGAACTGGAAACCCGGAGAAGGTTGTCAGCAAATCTACAGAAGAGTGAGTCTCTGCTTTGATCTGGACCTTGTAAGAGATGCCAGCAGAAGACTCTTCAGCCGGTTGTGGGGGATCTTAGAGATTTGAATGGGACTGGTGGGGAGAAGGACGGATAGCGCTGGATGGAATATGAACACAGCAAATTATAGGGAAATAATTTCAGAACAAAATACCCATACAGCGTTATTTAATATACACTGTCACTTTTGTTGGGGGAGGGGAAGAGAGGAGACAGCAGGCTTTGTGTGTGCCTGAGTGTGTACACACGGTGCCTTTGGTCCACAGAAAAGAGCGGTATGTGTGGCTTTGTGGGAAGGGTCCCAGGGAGGGGAGAGTTAATCGCAAAAATCTTTTACCTATAAGACCGGTGAAGAAGTGTGTTAGTTGTGTTAGCTTGAACCTCAAGAAGTGGCCTTTTTCATCGGTCAAAAACGGTAGAATATGAGCAAATTCATATGATTCGAACTACAAGTCTCAGAAGAATTTTTAAATTAAGTTTTCATTTAAAAATGAAACAGATATTTAATTTAGAGCGAAAGGAACCAGGCCAAACTGGTTCTGGTTTACAAGTGTGTAATGGCTCTTAGGACTTGACCAATTTTATTGCGGGCACCTTGTAGTCTCTATTGGACCAGCTGTGAAAATTAGCACTGGCTCCAATGCAGGAGATGGGGAAAGAAATTTGGCATTTGTAGTAATAATAATGGAAACGATAATTAATAATACTAAAAGTAAAAGCATTTTTGAGTTCTACTATACCATGCACTGTCCTTAGCATCATCCCAACACTCTCCCTCTTTTTCTTTCTTTCTTTTTCTCCATAACAGTTGTTGCCAGCTAATGGACTATTTAGTTTACTATGTTTATTTTCTGTTTCCATTATTACCATGGAAACATAAGCACTATAAGGGCAGGGTAGGGAGCTTTGCCTTTTATCTGGAGCTCCAAAGCCCAGAGCTGTGCGCAATAAACACTTGGTTAAATGGAAGGATGATTTCAGGGAGTCTTCTAGGTTCTCAAATCATCTCCATCTTAAATCCCATGAAACAGACTAAGAAAGGTTAAATCTCTTGCCCAATGTCTCACAACTGATGAGAGAATTTGACCCCAGGTCTTTCCGGCTTTTGCACCTGAGAGCTTTCTAATCAGCTCATTTTCAGGATTTCTACTACTTCGGTGAATATTTATCTACTACTTCTGTGATCCTGACAAGTGAAGGGAAGGCTAATAGAAATGTGATAACTGGCCATGATCACCTGATAGATTTTCTGAAGCTTATTTGTATATTGGAACTTAAATTAATATGATCTGAATGGGGACAAAAACAAAATTGAGGTTTAAAAATTTAAGAATCAGCAAAGTTAAGAACTCAGCAGAGACTTTTTCTACCCAATGAGTATTAAGATTTAGAACTGGCTCCCTGTAGGGGTTACAGGATTGAGTGACAAAGAATTTCAACCTAGGACTGTCTGACAGATTGGGCAGAGTCATGATTTGTCAGAGGAAAAACCAATAAAAAAATTCAGAGTGTGATGTGAAGCTAAGCACGTGTTCCATCTAATGTAATAGAGAGAGGAGAGAAGAGGCAGTGAGTTCAGATGATCAGAAAGAACCCCCTTCTCTCCTTGCTCTGGTTCTATCTGCCACTTCCACCAGAGCTGTCATGTCCGATGATCGCCATATCTTCCTGTGGTCTGTTCATACACATCACAGTTTAAAAAGAATTTTTAAAAGAATCTTATAACCACCCTCAAGCCACAGTGAATTGTGACCACAAAATCATTCAGTGTCTAAGTTTACTGTCTATGAGTCTGTGAACAAGAATACACCAAAGTCCAACGGGTGCAGAATGAAAAGCAGACATCACTTCCCTGTGCCTTGCTTTGCTTATTGCACACCCATGGTTTCAGGCCCACTGCTGGACATACCGTCTAACGTGCTGAAGCTTACCCTCACCTGGGACTGAAATGGTTTCCCCATTCCAAATAAACTCAAGTTCTCTTTCAAGTGCGAGCTCAGCGACTGTTTTTTCCCTAAAGCTTTTTTCTGACCAACTACCCCTCTCCCCACATCAACCTCTTCCTCCTATTCACCACTCTTTTATTTACATATCATTGTTGCTTTGTTTGGTAGTTAAGTGTTCTGTCTCTTCAACAAAACCAAAGGCTCTTCGAGTCCGGAGTTTTGTTGTTTTCTTTGCATTTCCATCGTGTTTAGCCCACTATGCCGAACACAATGAAGTGTGATTTTTTAAAAATATAAATTACAATGATTTTAAAGAATACATTGGAGGGCCCGGCTAGATAGCTCAGTGGATAAGAGCGCGCTGGGGTACCACATGGGAGGCCCGGGTTCGGTTCCCAGGGACCTCTCCAAGCAGGCAGACGGCCTTGAGAAAGGCAAGCCGCCATGGGCGGGGCAGAGCCGCCGTGGGCAAGGCAAAAAGCCTACACTGGCAGGGTGGACCCCCCATGGGCATGGCAAAGTCACCCGTGAAAAGCGGAGCTGCTGCCTGCGAACCGCGAAAGCCCGGCAGCCGGCAAAAAACATGGAGGACTGCTGCCCACAAAACATGGAGCGGAGCCGCCCGTGAAAACGGAATGGAGCCACCCTCGAACGGAGCGAGCCGCCGCCGCAGAGGGCCGACTCGGCACGTCGCCGCAAAGATGGGGGGAGACAAGAAGCAGACATAGAGGAACACAGAATGGACACACAGCAGGAGCAAGCAGAAGGGGGGGGATATGTAAAAAAAAAAAAGAATACATTGGAGAAAGGAGTAGGTGAGAGTTCTGATGACCACTTTTAGAGTCACTAAATGAGATTGGAACAAAATTCCTAAGACATGTGAGCGAATATAGAAGAGTAAAGATGTGTGGTCAGATGAGTGGAAGTGAGGCAGATGATATCATCAAAGGGAGGGTCGTCAATGGAGGCTTGGGTGAAATTTTGTGAGGTTAGCACTGCTTTGTCATTCATTCATTTATTTATATTTTTCATTCCTTCATTTGAATTTCAATGAAGGTTAGTTTGAGAAGTTATGAGGCACTAGATATTTTGACAGGAGCTGAGAATACCAAAATGAATATTATCCAGTCTTTGCTGTTGAGATGCTTATAGTCAAATGGTGAGAGGAAAAACGATAGGTAGAGAATTAAATTAAATGTAGTAAGAGCCATGAAAAAGAGGCAAGTACTTAAGGAGCACCTGGCATAGAATTGGAGTTTCCAAGGCGTATTCCTAGAGGAAACATTTAAGCTGCATGGGAGTTAGCCAGGCTGGGAGAATGAAGAGGAAGGAAGGGACTGTGGGTTGTTCCAGCAGAGAAAACAGGAGTGGCAAAGGCTTGAGAGAAGGAGAAAGAGAGAGAGATTGAGAACTGGATAGGAGATGAGGCTAGAAAGCTAAGCAGGGAGGGACCACCAAGGACCCTGTATTCTCTGCTTCTGGAGTTTGGGCCTCAACCTAGGTACAAAGGCAGATGAGTGTCATGATCAGATTTGCACTTTAGAAAGATCTCTCTGGCTGCACTGTGGGGATGAATGCATGGGTCTACACTTAAGGCACAAAAAGCAGTAAGGACAATGCTTAGCACATTTTTTGTAGTAAAAAACCAGGTTTTGATTTTTCTTCCAAACTTGCATGGATTGATATTTTGTAAAATGCAACAAAAATGAATTAAGAGAAAAATGAAATAAAGAAAACCCAGAGAAACACAAAATACAAACCCCATTTTTTACCTATTCCATGTCCATAGAGTGTGTGAGAGTCTGTCTGTTGTGAATGATAATAGATTCAAGAGACATAAAATTACACTGTCAATTTCCTATAAAAGTTTCTTTTTTTTTTTTTTAAAGATTTATTTATTTTATTACATATCTTCCCTTCCCCCCGCTGCGGCGACGCACCGAGAGTGGTCACTGCGCAGGCGCGGCTTTCCCCGCTTGTGGGCGGTCTCTGCGTCCGTTCACAGCCGGCTTTCAGTTCGCGGGTGGCTGGCTGCGCTCCATTCGTGGGCGACCTGCCCTGCCCGTGGCGGCTCTTGCCCTGTCCGTGGCAGCTTCTTGCCCTGCCCACGGTGGCTCCGGCCCGCCCATGGCGGCTTGCCATTCTCAAGGCGGTCTGCCCGCTAGGAGAGGTCCCCGGGAATCGAACCCGGGGCCTCCCATGTGGTATGCCGGTGCCCTATCCACTGGGCTATCGAGCCTGCCCCTATAAAAGTTTCTTAAAGCATATTCTCAATCTTATCCTACTATCTCATCATAGACCAGGGGTTCTTAACCCTTTTTGTTCCACCGACCCCTTTGCCAGTCAAGTAAAAAAACCACAGACCCCTTACTAAGTCCACACTATACTGTGTGTTATTTAATAAATATATCACACCTGCACCAACACCTCCCCACAAGAATAGTTTTTTTTTTTGAATTTCCATTTAAGCTCACAGACCCCTAGTTAAAAACTCCTGTCATAGACCAATAACAAAGAGTAGCACTGAATTAGGAGGATGTTGCTATAATACAGACAAGAGATTAGGAAGCCTGAACTAGCACAGTGGTAATGGTAATGAGAAGCAAAGGCGAGGTGAGAAATGGTTATTGATGATTGGTAGGCACTTCGAGAATCTTGAAGTCCTCTTCAATGAAGATAAAACTCAATATCACACCATGCACAGGCCTCCAGCCACCTGGCATCCCTTGTCTGCCTCCTATTTACTCTTGGCATGTTCACACTTAATATTTGTGGAGTTTGACTGTTTAGGAGAGACCCAGAGCTTCCATACTAGTTGGTGCTTTCTAATTTCACCAAGTTCGGGTTTGAAATGTGTGCACTGTTGATTTCACATGGTAGCGCTCATTGAGATAAAATTCCCAACTGTGTTTAATTTTGAAGGTCTCAGAGTGTATCCCTCATTAACACCAAGTATCCACCACACTTGCCATAATGTATGCAAGTCATCACTTTCCCCATTCCCAGGCCAAAGAGTGTGAAAATCTGTCTGTTGAGAATGACTTTCTCTCTCTGCTACTTGTTGAACTCTTCTTACGACCCCAACAGATATTTTTCCCTCTCTTGAATTTCTAGAACATTTTATACCAATTGTATGGAGATTTTACATAATTTTGTTGAATTGTTACCATGTTGTGCCTTTTCCCCCCTGTCAATAGCAAGGTCCTGGATAGGAGGGACAATGTCTCATCCCTCTTTATAGTGCTTATGGTGTCTAGCACCGCCATTTGAGGGGCTCAGTAAACATTTACACGTTAGTTAAAGGAACAGATGAATCCATCGATGCAAAGACTAATGAGTTACATCCAATGAAGCAACAATAAAACAACCCTCCTGTGTTACTGGAGGAACTGCCCTTGTATTACATTGTCCTCATTTGTATTTCCTACATCTACAGCAAAATTATTGTTTAGCATTTGAAATGGACCATAGTAGAACACAGAAAAAATTTCTCCACTAAGGTAAAAAAAAAAAAGTGGGAAAGCATAGCATAATGGTTTTGATCATAGAATTTGGAGTCAGACTGATGTGGAGTCACGGGTGGGAAGACACTTGATGAGTAACCTAGAGAAAATAGCTTAGAATCTCTAAATGGGCTTTTCTCATTAGTAAAATCGGTAAAACAATAGTACTTACTACCTTAAATTATTATGAACATTAAATGAGATAGGTGTTAATCTCTTAACAAAATGCCTGTTAGAATTCAATCATGTAAGATAAATCTATTAACATGCAAAATTACACACAAATCATCATAAATGATTTTTCTACTGAAACGTAACATCACTTGTCACTTGGTTATTGGACCTAAAAGTTGAGAAAACTGACGCAATTGTCAATGTTGGATCATCCCAATTAATGCAGATGAATTCCCTAGAAAGATTAATGACGATTTGACTGTAAGTGGATAGTATCTAATCTAAGTATACCGGAGCTGATGAGCTTTCTGAACACCAAGATGTCTAATGTCTATAGATAAGCCATATTGTGCCTAGCTACTATCTAATCAAAACTTGATTAATAAAAAGCATTAATATTCCTAAGAAATATTAATTAAAATGATTTCTCAGTAGAAGAATTGTTGCCAATTCTTTTCTTTAATGGACTAAGAGATAAATGTGAAAGGAAAAGCATCAGTATTTCAATATTATGCATTAAATCTAAATAACTCACAATCCTTAGTGAGAAAAAGTGCGTGTTGAATGCAACGACATTGTTAATTAGAACATGATTAAGAGCTAAGATAGTTCAAAATATAGTCATCACCTTGATAAATTAGAAAGGCTCATTATTACCTTCAGAGTTTAAATAATTTTGAATGTTTGGATTCCCAAACAGCAGGGATATCTATCTCCACTCTTATTCTGAGTATATCATTTATGTTCCTGGATGTGTTTGTTTCTTCACTTTCTTTAATTTTTCATCCATTAAGGTAACATATATTCTTTGCTCTGTTTAAAATGGATATGTAAGTCCTGAAAAATGTCTCTTGTAAAAGGCTAAAAAGAATGTTCAGGAATAAATTGAGCTGGCTTGCATTACCTGAAGATTCAAATAATAATGGCTGACATCTATCCAGCACACTACTTTGTTTTCTTCACGGAACAACAATGCAAAGTAGATATTTAATATTCTCTTTTACAAATGAGAAACCTGAAGCTCAGAGACATTATGCAGCTTGTCCAAGGTCACACAGGACAACTAAATGGTGAGACCCATTCCACTTAGAAACCAATACTTGCTTTTCTGAAAGAGATGAGGAATATTATGCAACCACAAGACAAGTCTTTGGAAAATATGTGTATGTGCCATGCTTGTCTTTAAAGAAGGAATTTGTTTCTGTGTCTGTGTGTGTATGTGTATGTGTACAAGGTTGAGTTAGCATGGGAAAAGGGGTTGGTTTTCACAGGAAATCAAGTATTTGAAGAATTTTAAACAGCAGAAAAATCCAAAATTTATTTCTATTTACCTGTATGATAAATTTTAGAAGTACACTCACCATCTTGTTCCTCCATTAATTCAGCAAATATTTATAAGGTTATGGTGTCTGTATGTTACTTAATTTGTAGGTAGAAATGATATACAAAGGAGTGGAAATCCTGATTTTCTAGAGTGTAGTGTTTTAATAACATTACTACTGGTATTTACCAAATAATAAGGGGATACAATGGACCAGGATTTATCTGGGTGGCAGAAGAATGTCTACCAAGGATTTAAAATAGTCTTTAAGTAATCTCTTTATAGGTATTTGGGAACTATTTCCCCCCCGCTAATTAAAATCCTCCTGTACTTAGAATCTGATTTTGCTAAGTCATATCTTATTCCTTCTGAACTTTTAGATCCCTCGTTAAAGCTATCTAGTTATGAGCTCTTTTACGCCCCAGGAGATAACTATTGCCAGGAGAATATTTTCCCTTTAGGGGCTCACCATTTTCCACGATTAATTTTTCTGGTCTTGAAATGCACAGCAAGACATTATTTTCCCAGAATCTTTTAGTTTTCACCAACCCCTCGCTCTGTTTCTTGGTTCTCTGGGCTACTATTTCGAAAGCATAGCTACTCCATAATAAATCTGAGCAACTTTGGGCAATACATAAAAAGCTTGATTTAAGAGCTAGACCAAAGACAGGAAGGAACTGCTCTTAAAAGGTGAAAGTTGAGAGCAGACAAGAATTTGAATCCTGGCTGTACTGTGTGACTTTGAGCATTGTATTACCACTTCTTTGAGATTCAAATTTCTTATCTTAATATTAATAAGATAATAATAAAACCTTTCTCCTAAGGTTTTCATGAGAACTAAATGAAGTAAGGCAGGGAAAGTGCTCATCAAAGTGTTTGACACATAATAAGACTTTAATAAATTGCATATATAACAAGTTATATGGATGTATTTATATGATATTTGCTGTTGGTGACCCTAACCCTGGATTTTTCACATATTCTCTAGACATCACTCTCTTTACTAGGAGGCTGTCTAAACATGTACTAAGATTTAGTCTATAGATAGCATTGAAACAATAACTTGAAAACTGAAAACTCACTTAATTGCCTAGGCAATTTGTCTATTGCCAAATAAGCACACAGACTTTTTTGTCCTGGCAATGTACCTGTGTAAGGTCACTCTATTCACTCTGATCACAAAGCAAATTATACCTGAAGCGAATCAGCTAATTTATTAATTATTTTGGTATTGGAAATTCAAAATAAACAGGTTTGATTCATGTTTTCAAAGAATTAATTAAGCACTTGGCTTGCTTGACGTTTGTGATCCAGTTACTAACTAAACTTGGTAGCACATCTGAGTCACCTGGGGAGCTTTAAAACAGATCTAACTCCAAAGCAGGCAATTCTGACTCAGTAAACTTGGAGTTGAAAACCTGTCTTTGCACAAGCTTCCAGGTGATTCAAATGCTCATTCAGGTTTGGGAACAAGTGGGATAGACCATTTTGCCCATTATTCAGTTCTATGGTATAATCATTCTGTAATGTCAAGAATGTAGCATTAATAATTAGAAAACTCTCGAATGTGAGCAAATAAACAACCTCCACTTATTACAAGTTTGTTTTCTTTCTGTTTAAAATATATATTTGTGACTATTCAGGAACAGAATATTGTTTTTATTATCTAAATCAAAACACAGCATGAGGTACTTTCCAATAAAATCAACTGTAGATTATACACAAGTCAAAATCATCTGCCTGTTTACTGAGTTCAAAATCCTTCTAGGCACTGGGAAAAAAGTTTAATTTAAGATTTTAATCTTACCATATATTACAGAGTTTCTGTAATGGATTTTGTGCGTCTGAAACGAAAAGATTGACAGGTGTGGATATTCTAGATTTATTACCCATTGGTTAAATCGTCAGAGTTAGTGTGTAAAACATTTCCACAATATTACATAGTTGTGCTGGGTTGAAAAATTTCTACAAAGCCTGAGGTAGACATGAGTTAAGGTTATATTAAACAAGAAAAAAATCTGTTTTATTCTACAATGACCCTTTTCTAAATGGAGACATTATACATTAAGCATAAAAATGTGATTTTGAATTCAAAGAAAAAATGAGAAAATGTTGGAAAATTTGAAAGAAATCTCTAATACTGCAGTAGCAGTCTTATTATTTTGAAAATGAGGTCCATGGGCCTGTAGCAAATGTTGGAACAAGTGGATTTTAAAATGAATGAATAATTCAAGGCAAAAATTAATTCTCCAATATTAATAATCATTATATGTAGAATATCATACAGAATGAGTTTACAGATGGTAAAAACTGAGGCCCAGAGAGAGAGCAACTGATTTGTATAAGGCTCTCTAGTTGGTAGTACAAGGAAGAGGTTTTCAAAGCCACACTGAGAGCAAAGGTTTCAGATTAGCAAATACAACTTATGTATATATAAATGTTAGAATAATGGATGATTTGCTTAACTATGGGACTTCCTGGCCACAGGACTAGGAAATCATTAACTCTGCTTACCGTCCTGGACTTTCCTTATTCTTTGAGGATTTGGACTGTAGAAAGTCCTGGTCTGAATTTGAGAAACCTCTGGTCATGAGGCTGAATCTGGTCTCAGGCTGGCTGTTTCTAGCCTCATTTTACTTCCCAGGGCAAAAATGCAAGAGCACTATAAAAGTGCCAAGAAGAAATATGCTAAAAGTCCACAAGATAGCAATATTATTCCATGAGGGTAGAAATCAATTCTGTAAAGGGGGATGTGAGTTTATATATTTTCCAGAGAAGATTTGTCTTAAAGAAACAAAATTTTTCTTATAAAGCTCTTGGTAGATGTTTTCCTATGAATTAGAACAAAGACCCATCTCTCTTTGATCTTAGATCAAAAGTCAACATCACAAGGGTGTTGATTTATGAGAACTTAAGTTCTGTATGTTAGGCCTTTTCTTTATTTTTACAACTATATTACCTGTTTTGACTGAGATGTTTGCTCAATTACATGAAAAACATGAATTTGCTAATTATTTTAAAGAATGGATCTGCTGAGGGACAAAATGGCTCTGCTAACCAATTTGTTATATTTGCCATTTTGAACTGTGGCTAAATGAATTTGTTTCAATTTAATCTTAAGACTAGATATTGAAAATAAAATTGGATGCTTTTGAAGGTCAGTTAATCCCTTAATCAGTTTTAAATTTTACCAAAACAAAACCTCCCTTTTTTTTCTTATGTTAAAAGACTCTACAGTGTTAATGCAATGTGGATTTTACCTAAGGATGATGCTTACATCCAAATATGATAGTGCACGAAATTATAAATACACTAAATGGCACAGTGGACGCAATTCAGATTAGAGAGGCAAAAATTCAGCCAGCATAACCTATCACAGCCCAAGGTTCACAGAAAGAGTGGGCTATTGTCCTTCCAAATCCCCCATTCACCGATATAATATAGCGGGAAGGATATGACACCCATCATCCAATGCACGGAGTCCCACGGAAAAGGCTGTTTAAGCTAATTAAGACCTATATAACTTGCCTTGGATAGACATGAGTAAGAACACAGATTTTTAGGCTCTGATACATGAAGGAAAGCATTGCCTTGATATCTGTCTATTTATCTATCTATTTAGATATCTACATCTAAATTCGTGCATTTATGTACTCAGGGGTGTGGTTGGTGAATATTTATATTCATACAGGAGATGGACTGTATCTTTCTAATGTACTAAATTCATATTTCCATCTTTACCTCTAATTCATTTCTTCTACAAATATTTTACATATACACAGAGAGAGAGAAAAAGAAAGAAAAAA
>PVKH010012268.1:0-17375 GCA_004027955.1 Chaetophractus vellerosus | reverse complement strand
TTTGCTCCTTTTGCAGGCGGCTTTGCTCCGTTCATAGGCGGCTCACCCTGCCTGTGGCGGCTTTACCCTGCCCGTGTCAGCTTTTTGCTCTGCCTGTGGCGGCTCTGCCCTGCCCATGGCGGCTTTGCCTTCTCAGGCAGTCTATTCGCTCGGAGAGGTCCCTGGGAACAGAACCCAGGGCCTCCCATGTGGTGTACTGGCACCCTATCCACTGGACTACAGCTGACCCCCTAAAGTAACTATTCTTGTCAGGGCCTTGAAAAATAAGTTAGTGTTTATCAGGCTAGATTGCCATGGTGATATGGCTAGAAGACAGAGGCAAATTGTTCCAAGGTAAGAGAATAGGATAAGGAAATATAAATGCAAAATTCAATGAGTGCAAACCAGGTGATGATAGCCCAGTATAGCTTGGGCATGATGTGTGCCCGACCATTTGTGTGCACAGCGGTCAGTTGTGTTTATCAACTGTTGTCCAGGATTTAAAAATAAATAAATAAAAATAAAACACTTGTTTCATAGTGTTTGTCAATGTGTAGTGTAAGTGTCCACCATGGACGATTTCAAGCTACCTTTGTGACATAGTTGAATGCAGAGTTGTGAAATGATGCATATAATTGGCTCTCTATATTAAGTCGATTCAGCATACCACTGTGTTTTCTTCTGTATTTCTGTATTTCTGCATTAATATGTATAACAGGTTTAAAGAGGCACTAAATAGAAGAGCAAGATGGTATATATATATATATATATATAGGATTGGGATAAGCTGCATGTAACAGGAAACTGTTGGAAAAACAATATAAGTCCATTTTTTAATCATGTAAAATGGAGTCTGAAGATAGCAGTGGAGACCTGGTATGGAGGGATCTAGAAGGGCACAGGATTCTTCTGTCTTTTTGCTCTGCTTTCTTGTAAATCAGCTTTATGGTGATTTGAAGCTGTACATACCCCCAAATACATGTCCTTAAATCTAATCCATTCCTGTGGATATCAACAAGTAGGACTATTTATTTATGTTTTTACTTATTATTTTCTAAACAAGTCAATTTTATTCATACATATTAATAAAGCATACAATTCATCCAAAGTGTACACTTTGGAAGTAGGGCCTTTTGATGAGGTTACTTCAGTTAAAGTATGACCTACCTCATTCAGGTTGGGTCTTAATACTCTTATTAGAGGCCTGTACAAGAGAATGAAACTTAGACAAAAAGAGATATAAAAGAAAAAAAGCAAAAAAGCAAGAAGTTGAAGTAAAAAAAAAACTGAGAAGAGAAAGGAGAGGCCAGAAAATTCCAAGGGAGAGTCTAGGATCTCTAGTAGCTGGTCTTCAGAAAGAAAGCATTGCCTTGATAATGCCTTGATTTGGACATTTTCCCAGCCTCAAAACTGCAATCTAATAAATTCCCATTGTCCAAGCTGAACTATTTTATGGTATTTGCTTTAAGGAGCAAAGAAAACTAAAACAAGCTTCAAAATTAGAGATGACCTCTTAGTATAAGAAAGTTACTGAAGCTCCATCATCATGGCCACTTTGCCAGCTGGACAAATGAGGAAAGTTTGAAAATAAAAAAAAGAAAGGAAAATAGAGTCACCATTCCTTATAAAGTTCACATCCACACCTCTATTTCCATTCATAGTCCAGATCTTAGTCACATTGCATATTTAAATGTAAGAGTTAGGATTAATCATCAAGCTAAGGAATTTAATATTATTCTATGTATGTGCCAAATGGAATTCTCACTTTCATTCTCTTTTATGACATCCATTACTTCTGGTGAAAGGATATTTGATTAAAAATACAGAGGCTCTGTTATCTGAAATGACTACTGGATTGTTTTATGGGACAGTATTGCAAGAAAATGGTGTGCTTACAGAAACTGAAGATGACAAATCTCAAGTATTCTCTATTTATAGACAAAAAGATTTTACTTTAATTCTATGAAAATGAAGTAAGAAGTGGTTTCCATGACCTTGAAAGCATTACTTCACTTTTTAAATGAAACTTCATTTCTGGAAGGATCACTTCAAAGAACAAATGTACTCGGGGGATTGTGGAAATTGAGAGAATATAAAGAAACCAGACAGAAATTCAAGCAGAAGAAAAGCTGAGACCCTCAAATTGTGCAATGATAGAAAGCAACACAGAACTTCATGTGTTTTTGTGATTATATGAGTGAAAATTATCTTTTGTCCAGTTATGAACTTTACTCAAAGCATCTATGACATCATTGTTATAAGTGAGCTTTTGAATATGAAGCCTGCAGTGATTGAAGGTGTTAGATGAAAATAGAAAAAAATGCAACGTTTAGATTTCTGCTTTAGAAGACTTATTCTAGTGGCAGAGAGCAATTCATGAACTTTGAATGAGTAGACATTGGAAGCAGCAAGACTGGTAATAAATGAAACTCAATAATTTAGAAATGAAATAATGAGCTCCAAGTTAGGGCAACAGTATTGCAAAAGAAATGATAGAAGTAAAAATTGTTGTCAAGTTGCATTACTTGACTTGCAGGTAATTGGTTGAGGAAGTTTAAAGAAAAGATATCCTGTGTGGGTCATTGGTAGAACACAAGTCTGTTTATCAAGATGGGGAATTAATAGGAAAGAAAATATTTGTACAAGAAAGGGGCAAAATTAATTTGAGCAATATTTATTTTAAAGTATTTGTTAAATATACAAATATGGACATTCAGTAACTATTGGAGAAGGAAATAGAGGTATGGAAACAGGTTGGAGTCATAGATATTTAAAAAGAAAATACTTGAAGAATAGATGCTGGAAGTCAATGCCAAAGCAGAATGTGTGGCAGAGAAGGACAAAAAAAAAGGGAGCAAAGACTGGATTTTGAGGAAATTTTCAATAGAATGAGTAACATAGAAAGGGGAACTGCAAAGAGATTTGAAATACACATTGAAGCAGGGGGCAGCTGTAGCCCAGTGGATAGGGCACCGGTTCACCACATGGGAGACCCCGGGTTTGGTTCCCAGGGGCCTCTCCGAGCGGGCAGACTGCCTTGAGGGGGCAAGCCACCGTGGGCGGGGCAGAGCCGCCGTGGGCAGGGCAAGTCGCCCGCAAACCGAGCAGAGCCGCCCACGAATAGAGCAGAGCTGCCCACTCGGGGCAAGCCACCTGCGCGGTGAGCTGACTCAGTGCATCACCGCAATAGGGGAAGACAAAGCAGACACAGAAGAACACAAAAATGAACACAGCAAGAACAAGCAGAAAGGGGGGAATATGTAACAAAAAAAATGCAATGAAGCAGTTGTAATAATTATTCATCTGCATATAATTTTAATTTTTTAATTCTTTCCAAATCCACACTTTTTTCTCATAAAATATGAAGATGGATATAAGAGAAATAATAATAATAATTGGATCTGTCAGGGCTCCTCATATATGCCTCAAAAAATGACTAGCTATTTTAAGAAAAAAATAGTGAGAAAGTCAGATGACAGGGAAGCTATATGGTGTTTAATAATGGGAACAAAGACAAGTGCTGGTATAGTATTCTGCTGCAGTGACTTTTTCATCTGGCACTTCCACCTCCATTCTTGCCTGCCCTCTAACTGTGCTTGGGGCGGGGTGGGAGATGGGGCTGGAAAAAATGGCTATATGGCTCTGAAGGCACCATCACCGCACTCATTGCTACCCACAGTGGGGAATTCCATAACAGGTTGATGTGGGGGATAATAGTAGATGGGGGGATATACAAAGAGCTATGAGTGTTCATAATGTGCCACACACTGCACTATAAGAATAATATGCATATTCTGAGATAAGTGCCATCATTTATGTGGTTTCATTATTCTCAATGTACAGAAAAGGAGACTGAACTCTAAAGAGATTATATACACTCTAATGTCACACAACTTGTAAACAGAGCAAAAATTAGAATCTGAGCAGTTCAGCTCCATACACAAATTTGACCAGATTCACGGCTGTTACTCTTAAACACTTATTCTTAACTTGCTTTGCAATATCCAGCTAATTAGTGCCTTAATTGTAACTAAAAGCTATTAATTACTATCAATATTAGGGGATATATAAGAAAATATTCTCTCCTAAATGCTTGGTAATAATGGGAAAAAGAACTGGTGCTGAATACAAAAGTATGAATTGAATATATAATGGATCAAGGCATGGCTTGTTGTGTGTTATTAAGTGAGATTTTTATGTTTCTTCTGAATTTTGGTTGAAGCCCTGAAGATTAGGAATACAAAATGGTATTAAGAGGCCAGGAGACCATAAGTGCATCACCTAACTTGAGGCTATACACAGGGGAAGTAAGAATGTTGATCAAAATAAAGTTAAATAGTAATGATTTCTTTGGGAAAAAACAAGTGCACTGCAGATTTATTCCTTCCTTTTCCCTTGAAAGTGCATGAATATTCTTTATTCTCTTTTACCTCCAAGTAAGAGGGGAATTTAACAGAAAGCATTTAGATACAAGTCTTGTTTCTACTGGAGTTTGGGGGAAGGGGTTGCAGTTAGCTTCAGACCCCTTTTTTGGTGATGTCTACATGTGAGGGACTTGCAGTGGCCACCTGTGATAGCAGAGTGCAGAGAGAACAACCTCTGCACCCAGATTTTAGCATATCTTCATGAGATTCAGGTGGGCCTTATGAAAGGTAGCTGAGACTGAGTTACTTGGAAAATAATCCAGCCCAATTGAACCATTTGCCAGCATGAGTAACTATTATCAGAAAGACTAGGGTGGAGCTTATGGGAAAGGTGATCAAGTAGAAACTAAACCACTGGTGCCAGAAAGAAATGCACTGGAAGGATGCCAAGTGGGACTTCCAAAATTCCCATAACCTGACCCAGGAAGCAGAGCACTACAGAAGTCTCCAGCATCAGATTTCAACCTTATTCTTCTCATCTCCCCCTTCCTCTGCTATCATTCTAGGAGCTAGAGTCTACAAGTAAATAAGGAGAAATCATTAAAGTAAAAATGGGGTTAAATATGATAATCCTATCATGCCCCATCCCCACCTCACTGCAGTTTATAAAACTAAGTCCAGCCAAAATTTTGCAATGGAGAAAGAGACAGAAAGAGACAGAGAGAGACAGAGAATAATGAAAGTGATTAAAATGATATCTAAATATTATTAAGTGCTTACTGTCTTAGGTTCCGACGACTGCCATAATGAAGTATCACAAAACTGGGTGGCTAGAAACGACAGCAATTTATTGTTTCACAATTATGGAAGCGAGAAGTCTAAAATCAAGTTGTTGGAAGGCCATGCTCCCTCTGAAGTGTTTAGGAGAAAATCTCTTCCATGCCTCTCCTCTGGAATAAGTCAAACTCTGCCTCCCTTGTCACATGGTCCTCTTCCCTCTGCCTCTATCTGTGTCTGCCCTCCCCTTTTTATGACACCAGTTATACTTGTTTAAATGCCTGTCCTATACCAGTATGGCCTCATTTTAACATGCCTAATTACATCTATAATGACCTAATTTCCAAATAAGTTCACTTTCTGAGTTCCTAAGGATTGGAACTTCAACATACATTTTGTGAGGGACACAATTCAACCCATAACATTTACTATGTGGAAGGCACTATGCTGTTTTCTGATGGAGTCGCTTCTTTTTATTTTATCAGAAATACTATTATTTGTATTTGTATTATTATCCCTACTTTACAAATGAAGAAACTGAGTTCCAGAGAAGTAGTATAAGCTGCCCAAGGTCATAGCTAGTAAATGTAAGCAGAGATGCATGCAAGAATATAATAATTAAAATCTTAATTGTTGGAACAAACTACAAGTGTATCAGGTCTTAAGAGGACAGAATAGAGACATTGAATTGGCTTTAAAAGGATTTAGTTTGGCCTTTTGGCCAATTGTGTTAAATCAAGCTAACCTAATTTTTCATTTCACTGAGTTTGTTACAAATTAAGTCTGATCTCATTAATGTTGCCTAAGTTGAATGCTTTTGGGGAAAAAAATAACTCTATTAAGCCATAATGACACAATTAGTGAAATGGATTAGATGTGATTATAATATGACGGATTATTTTTATAAGCATGCCAAGTTTATCAATGGAAATGAATATTGAACTTTATACTCTTAACTTTGGAAGAATAAACCTTATTGTAATGAAACTTTTCTTGTTCAAAGTTTTTTCTTTTCATTTTGAATTTAGCTCAGAGTTTTCTAAGGCACATCAAACATATCTGCCTTTGTAGACAATATTGTTCAACAAAAAATTATATTATCCAGCTTCATAAACCAGGATTGCCTTTAAATGCCTTTGGAATGTTTCTAAAAGTCAAATCCATACTGTAATTATATATGCAAATATTGAAGGTATTTCTAAGAATGATCTTAACCCTCTGAGACAGTTTTAAAGAAATATTACACAAATAGTGACAGTATCATCAATAGTTGATCATAGACTACTAGGTAATTATTTTGAAAAGATGACATCCAGAATGTCTTTGAAAATTTTCAGTCATATAATTTTATATCTATACACTGTAGCAATAACTTACTAATGAATAATTACTTGAAAACATTTGAATTTAGCAATAAGGGATTGATCTGAATCAAAAAGTTCAATATACTATTAATATTTGATCAAGCAATTCCACTTTGAGCTTACATCTCACATCTATAAACAAATTAACAGAACTTAAATACAGAAACGAAAACATTGTGCACAATTGTGGTGTCTGTAGAATTATTTATAATTGCACAGAATTGTAAGTAATTTTGTGAAATGTGAAATTACTATAATTTTGTGAACATGATATAACCATTTTAAAAAAGAATTAATAACACATATAAAGCTATATAGCAGGACATGCATGAAACTGGGGTGGTTAGTTTGGGTGGTAGATTTATAGATAATTTTCCTTTCTTTTTATTTCTTTTCTTTCCTTTATTCTTTCTATATTTTCAATCTTTTCAACATAGTTCAACATCATGTATTACTAAAATGACAAAATGTGAATATTCATATTCTAATCTCAGAAAATGACAAAATATGAATATTCAATAGCTAAATTAAAATAAAAGGAAAGAATTACACAAAGCTATGAATACCAGAGGTGGGATACTTGAGGGTCACTTTAGAGGTCATTTACAGAAATAACTGCCTACCACAGTCCATCCACCTTCTGACACTAACACTTTCTTTAGTAACCATTGCCTACTTCCATAGCCATTCCAGAATTTGGGGTTTTTTTTTTTGCAACTTCCACTACTTCCAGTACCAACATTAGTTGTCTACTGTTACATAATAAAGTGTCACAAAATAGTTAGGATCAGTAATCCAGAAGCAGCTTAGCAGGGTTCCTCTGGCAGAGGCATACCATGAGGTTAGAGGGAAGATGTTGTCCAAGGTTGCAGTTTTATATGGAGATTCAATTGGATATAGGGGTTGTTTGAGTCCAAGCTCATACATGTGATCTTGGTAGGGTTATCTTGAACTGGATTCTGTATAGCATAGAATCTACCTTTTCCCTGGGCAAGAAATGTAAGAGCAAGCAAGAAAGAAAATGTTCAAAGACACTTATGTCCTCAGATGGAATTTGCAATCTAATCTCAGAAATGATACTCTATTGCTTCTGCCATATTCTAACTCTTAGAAGACAGTTAATAAGTTCAGCTCTTACTCAAAAGAGAGAATTACATAAGGGCATGAATACTAGAAGGTGGATATCATTGGAGACCTTTAAAGAGTCTGGTTACTACAATAATCCCTCCCCCCAGCGAATACACTTCTTGTATTTCATGAGAGAAAACATATTCTAAATAATTTTATTCGGTTCAGATTCCATGAATTTGTCCCTAGAAACAACCAATTGCCAACTATAAAATAAATCAGATATTTATACCATAGATAACTCACCAACATGCTTAACGAAAATGATAGCTACCAGTAGATAATTAAAAACAAATGTAAAAATTGTTTGGTAGTATGTCCCCTCAAAAACTGTTTATTTTTAATGCTAACTATCTTGGGTTCCTGTGAGAATTAAATGAGCCAATGCATAGAAGGAAATTAGTATAAGGTCCAACATATATTAGTGTATATAAAATACTAACCACTAACACAAGTAGTACTACTTCCTTTGTATTTATGATCATTATTGAGTTAATAAGCATTATTTTTATAAATAAATTTTTTTCTTAAAATAAATGTTGGAAGATTAGATTTAGTTCTTTTAATATATTTCTTTGCAATTCAGTGCTACAAAATGCAGGGTTAATATATCATATCTGAACAGATATTACCTTTATTCAAATCAATATTTATGGCTTATGCCTGAATTCTTGGAACACGAGCAAAGAAAACTTTGCCACCACCTGGAGAACTCATAGCCTATGCTAGATAAAATATTGAAACATAGCATGCATAATATAAATAAAGAAAACCACATCTATCATAAGTTTACAGCTCATGAATTTTCACAAACTACAGATGTAAACATCGTACCAATTTAGTAATCCAGAAGCCCCCTTCCACTTCTTCCAGCTTCCTCACCCTCAAAGAATAACTACTGTTCTGAATTCTAAAACCATGAGTAGTTTTGCCTATTTTTGATCGTTATATCAATTTTATATTCTTTAATGTTGATTTATTTTGCTTTATATTATGCTGTGGGATTAATCTATATTGTTTGTAGATCATTCATCTTCAAATTCTGCATCATATTCCATTGTGTGATAGTAACTCGTTTATACATTATACTGTTAATTTGCATTTTTTCCAGTTTTTGCCTCTGAGAAATAACGCCTCAATGTACATTCTTATACATACCTTTTGGTTGACATTATTTGCATGGTACAATTTGGGGTATATGTTAATGTTTGTTTTAGCAGAAATTGTGAGAGTGTGTGGGAATGAAATCTCCTACCAGCAGTATATGATAGTTCTGTTTACTCCCCATCCTTGGCAATACTTAGTACTACATGCTGTTTGTTTTTATCTCATTATCTTTTTATTGGTTGCATATTGATATATCATGGATTTAATTTGTATTTATATGAGGGATAATGAAGTTGAACACATTTTTAGGTTTTTTGACCATTTACCAATTTCTTACAATTTCTCATAACTTACTAATTGATTTGGTTTGACCAAACTTCCACCAGTTTCTTTCTTTCTCACAGACACCTAAACTTTGGCTCACACCCAAGGTTAAGGAAGCACTAAGCTAGAGAATACCCCCACTTAATAGCTCATGTGGAGAATTGTCTGATAGTTCCAATCATGCTGCCTCTCACCCCCACATCTTGCCTCCTTCCCCACAAAGTATCTGCTAGCATAGTTTGCTTCTTCCTATAAACAAAAATCTTTTTCTTCATTTTGAGATGCTGACAGACCTGGAGGTCAGATTGTTCTTCCTATTGCATTAGTCTGTTTGAATAAAATCTCTTCTTACTTAAGTCTGTATTTGTTTTTATTTTATATGATGTTTTTCTTTGTGAACTATCTTTTAACACATTTTGTCCATTACTCTGTTGGGCTTTCTCTCTTTTAAAATATTGATTTGTTATATATTGCATGCAAGCTTTTTGAGGGTATATTATTGCATGCGTGTATCTTTTCTCTCTACATTGCCTCTTTACTCTCTTAATTGTGAATTTTCTTTAACAGAATTTCTATTTTTTGATATAGTAATGACTGGATTTTAAGGGGATGTTTTAGAAGCATTTTTCAGCTCTCTCTCGTACAAATACACTGTATTTATACACATGCCTATACATATACATGCACATATACATGGGTGTGTGTGTAGATATATATATATATAGACGTGTCTATGTCATGTCTGTATATGTGTGTGAGAGTGTTTGTGTGCGTGTAGAGAGAGAGAGAGTGAGAGAGAGGGAGAGGAAGAGACAGAGGAGACAGAAAAGTTTATTGCAAGGAATTGCTTTATTCAGTTGTGGGAGCTGTCCAGGTGAGTCCAAAATCCTTAGGACAGACTGTCAGGAAGGACAAACTGAAATTCTGTAGCATGAACTGGGATGCTTCATTTCTACCTTTCAATTGCTTGAACCAGGTCCACCCAGATTATCAAGAATAATCTATTTTACTTAAAGTAAATGGATTAAAGAGTTTAATAACATTTATAAAATGCCTTCACAGGAAGCCCTTAGATTAGTGTTGAATTGAAGATCAGGAGACTGTAACCTTGCCAAGGTGACAAATAAAACTGACCCTCAGTGAGTTAGGATAACAATATGTTATTATTGCTCATGGCTCTGGCAATTGAAGAGCTAGCTAAACAGTTATTTCTTGGAATTCCTCACACAGTTTTTGTCCCATGGTGGCAGAGGTTAGAATCATTTGAAGACTTCTTTGCTCACAAGTCAGGTTTGGGGTGGTTGGAGCAGTGGTGCTGGTTGTAATTTCTGTCTCCATGAGCCTTCTCCACAGAGCTAGTTTGAGCTTTCTTACACCGTAGCAGTCTAAGGAGAAGCAGACTTCTTTTGTGATGACTGAGTTCACCCAGAGCAAGCGTTCCAAGACACTGGAAGCTGACAATCTAATATATGATCCTGGAAAATGATACATAATCTTTTTTACATGTTTAATAGTTATAGCTGTCACAGAGCCTGCATAGAACAGTATAAGACAGAAGCCCAACCTTTTGATGGAAGGGATGCCAAAGAATGTACAGACATCTTAATTTGTCACCAAGACTTGGAAATAGCAACTAAAGAATAATATGTTAATCTCATAATTGGCATGAAATATTTGTTTTGTGAAGTTGACCTTAAATAATTAGGAAAGAATTTATAAAGTTGACAAACCCCTTATTTAAATTATTTGTGATAGACATTAAATATATACTCACACACACACACAATTTTGCTTAATACACTCAATACATTTTCCTTTTAGTAACAATGTTTCCTCTGATGATTTTCAAAGTTTATTTTTTCCTTGATTTCTCATTCCATTTTTAAAAACTAAGAAAATGTTCATCTTTCCTTTACATTCATAACATTGTATGAAAATAAGATATTGACAGTCTATACTTCCCCAAAGAAAAGGGTTTATAGGAGTTAAGAAAACTAATGGTAAAAGGGGGGGGGGGAATGCAAGTAATAACTAATTTTAAGGAGAGAAATAATCATACAAATTTATTTACAAATAATGAAATTCACAGTCACAGTCTTTATCTCACTCACTAGTTCCAAAATATATACCTAAGCCTAAATATTCAATTTTCCAATGTAATTATAATGATGAATGCTAAAGTATAAATCAGCATTAAATGTGTTTATAAATAGTAAAATATGTGTCAATATTCCACGGGGAGCATATCTGTAGATTTGTTATATATTTTCTAAACACTTGAGCTAACGTACCAAACCATTACTTTATCAAAAACTTTAATTTAAGTGTCTTAGGAGAAGATTCCAAAGTTACTTACAGCATTCTAATGCCGCAGAAAAACTTTGACGTACTCATTTGGGAATTAGAATAATTACACAGTGTATTAAAATATGATAATCATGAATAAATTGCAGAACTACATCATAAAATTAATTTCAGATCTCTCTTCAAAAATTGAATGTTAGAATTTGAAAGCTCTTTAAACACAACACGTATAACATGATTATTATCATTAGAAATGGTATAAACATAAAGAATACAGCAAAAATGAAATTAATCATTATACATTAAATTTGATAATTAAAATATTGAAAACATTGGCATATAAATAAATAGGGGATTTCCTTGAATTATATATGACTATATGAATATGATGAATTAGCTAAACTAAAAAGTAATTGAATTAAACATGAGTATAAAAGAAGAAATAAACATGACAATATAAAATTTAGGCATGTAGGGAAGCTTAAAATAGCTTTCATTTATATATCGGATTATATGTGATACTAAATACAAATAAAATCTTTAGCTAGAGTTTGAAATAGATTCTCATATATGTTTTTGACAAAATGATCTATAAACATGGTCAGGCCACTGACCTAGTTATTCAAATTCTTACCAGTGAGTTTTAGTAACCCTATAGAGCATTCAGATTCAGTGTTAAAGAAAAAGTAGCTTTATTTCTTCCCTTATTTAAAAATAATTAATATTTTACTTCAATTTATGATTTTTTATTGAATGGTGTTCCACTTTATGGAAAATTTCTCCTGTGCTTAAACTGTCTTTGAAATATGTCATAATAGACTACTTGGAGAATGTTCTTAGCTCCCTTGAATGTTATCATTGGAAATAAGCACTGTGGAATTCTGTAAGTTTTTTTTCTTCATATTATTAGTATCCTATAAGACTGTTAGGTATCTCCTTTCAGTTTTGAACTTTCACTTTTGAAAATTCACAAGTAAAGTGAAATTTAAACCAAGACCATTGAACTATGGTAAATGGGTAAACTTGGTTTCAATGATTAAGTTTTTCTCATAAATAATTCATTTTTTACATTAAATTACAGTAAATATTTTGATTTATGAAGTCAATTTCTTTAATATAATAGTATCATTCTTTTTCCAACATATTAATGTACTTTTAATTATATATTTCACATGCAATTAATAATCTTTTTCCAACATATTAATGGACTTTTAATTATATATTTCACATGCAATTAATAAGTTAAATAGTTAAGTAGCTTATTTGATTTCTTCAGTTTATAATAATATTTTGCTTGGTAATATGAGAGAAACAAAACAAAAGTATAAAACATAACTCTTATTCCCAAGAAATTCTCAAATAATTTTGGAAGGTTAAAGTATGAATGAAAATTTTAATAGAAATAAAAGAATTGTAGATCTCTTTGCAATAACAATATTGAATATTAATATTGTCCGTACAACCAAAATCTTCATCATTTATAGTTTACTGGAGTAGTCAATTAATTATTATAACTGGGACATGAGCTGACATTGGGAAAATGAATAAATGTTGGCAATACCAATTAGAAAGAAAAGATAACTTTAGCTATAGGGAGAGATATGGATGATTCATTAAAAACATGAAAATTTGAGAGTAAGTAAGGTATCCATTAGTACATGTGATTTAATATAGGTATTAAATAACATATGTCATGAGGTGAAAAATAAACAAAATGGGAATATCCTTTAAATTTAAAGTAAATTATGATGCCAATTTTATTCTCTAGATTTTTAGCAACTATTGGAGCCACTGGAATTTTTGAGCATGGAAAAAAATATAAATGAAATGTGTAGCAAGTCAAAGAACAAATTGAAGGGAAAACAGACAGGAAGAAAATAGGAAAAAAACCTCCAAAGTTCTTTTGCCAAGTATGTAAAGTCAAATAAAATAAAATAATAATTACCTCTGTAACTCTAAGCAAATTCAAGAGTGCATATATATACTTACATAACACACTTTTAAGCATCCTCAGTGCATTCTAGATTAAAACATATATAGAAAAGATGAAAATCTAATGAAATTCAGGCACTTAGCAGGAATTTTTTGAATCATGCACCTTGTTCCTCACTTTCTAATATGTATGTAAGTTACCAGTAGTTTTTAGGCATTGTGTTATAAATATGATAATAGTTTTAAGTTCATTATGAGAAGCTGAAAATTACCTTGAAGCAAATCTTCAGTGTTTTGTTAATTAAAACATGATTTGTCTCTCTTAGTCATATAAATGCAAGTAAATAGGGAACTCATTGCCCTGGAAAAAGTAAAAAAGGATCCATTTTTGAGGTTTGCTAGAGGAGGGACCTCCATACTCCAACACTCCTTGATATACAGTGCCAGTTGATTGTGAGGAAACAGAGATTTGGGGAAACATAGGTATAGAAACTGGTCCCTTTTTCTCTTGACCTATAAGGTTTTTATAACCATTGGAGGTCTTCTATTGATGCAAAAGCAAAGTGCTGTCAATCATGAACCATGCAGAAAGGGTATGACTGGCCTTAAGCTGCAGTCTCCCCACAGTGACTTTAGGACCACTTTTTAAATCTCCTTGGATACACAAGGAAATACCATGTAAGGGCCTGGCTTAAAAATGGGAATGTAATGGATCATGGTTTTGAGATTAGGAAACAAGTCCAATTTAAGACATCATCAAGTTGATCCTTTCTCCCCAAAGACCGTGGTATCTAGGTTTGGCTGTTTCTACTCTTAGTTATTAAGTTTTTGCATGGCAAGGCACACAGTGACTTCTTCTGGCCTCTTCCTTCTCTTCTGGGTTCTGTGGATTTCAGCTTCTGGCTGCTCCTTCTGTGGCTCTTTTCTCTGTCTGAATTATATTCTGCTTATAAATAATTCCAGTAATAGGATTATCACCAATTTTGATTCAATTGAGCCACACTTTAACTAAAGTAACCTCATCAAAATGTCTTACTTACAATGGGTTCACACCCACAATAATGGATTAAGTTTAAGAACATATTTTCCTGGAGGTACATGTAGCTCTAAACCCTAATTTGGAGCTCATTTGTCTTATGAAAAAAACTTTCCTAGATACATTAATTAAATACCCAAGGTCACATGGCAAGGAAATGTCAGAGCAGTGTTTCAACACTTGGAGCTTGACTCTGGGACTCTTCAGCCGGATGATTACACTCTACAGCCTTAGTTGACACTAAAACATATCACTTTTCCATTAAATATATAATATTTATACATAAATGAACATTTTGCTTGTTAATAGCTTTTGTAATTTTAATTATCTCAGAACACCTGTGTAGTTACCTAATGCAGAAGATGACTAAATCAGTTTGTCAATAGGAAACAGAAAGATGTAAAATATTTCCATTATAAGAAAAGATCCAATCCATATAATTAATATTCATGCAGTCTAATTTTTTCCAAAAAAATGAAATAATTACTTTAAACAGAACTCCAATGTCAAGAGAATAATTAAGTAGTAAATATGCCTTAAGCAAGAATTTAGATTACTTCAATGCACAATTTTTCCCACAAAATAAGTTTATAAAATACTGTAGCAGTTTGGCATTATTTATGAATTCCAAAAATAGATATTGGATTATGCTTGTAAACTGGCCTGTTCCTCTGGGCATGTTTAAGTTATGATTAGGACTTTGATTGGCCAAATCAGTAGGATGTTGAGTCCAGGCTCAGAGATAAAACTACATGGCAGAACAGAGGAGTTAGCTGGAGTTTTGATGTTGGAGTTCTGATGCAGAGTTTTAATGCTGAGCACCAGGAAGTAAGTACACAGAGGACATTGGACATGAGGAAGGAGAGAAGTCTCTGGGAAAAGGGGCAAGCTTTTTGTCTGATAATCTACAACTGACCTTGTGGAGAAAACAGTTGCTGAACCCAGAGACAAGCAAGCCTCGGAAGAGAGGAACCCAGGAAGCCTGAACCCTCACAGATATCTGCAGCCATCTTGCTCCAACATGTGGCCATAGACTGGTGAAGGAAGTAACTTCTGCTTTATGGCCTATTAACTGTGGGCTTCTACCCCCAAAAAATACCCTTTATAATAGTCAACCAATTTTTGGTATTTTGCATCATCACCCCTTTGGCTGACTAATATAAACACTTAATAGAAAACTTTAGATATTCATCAAAGTAAAGAGTAGAGTTATAGTTTGCTAGTTTAAGTGTTTTATTTTTATACATATCTACCATTATTTATAATTGCTGGTATATTGGCAGTAGTTTGAAGCATTACTGTCCCTTAATATAATTAATGTTACTTGAATGATAAATTAAAATTGCCTTTTCCTCAGATTTATTTTATTCATGCACTGTCTAAAACAGAGAACTGTGGAATTAAAATCTCACAATTTTGAAAATTCCTTCCCCAAAAGATATTGATTGTTTTTGACTCAATTATAAGTTTTATGGAATATAAATCATAGTATTTTGGTGATTTACTCTGTGATCTTTTACTACTTCAAATTTGTTAGGACACTATGTTCATTAGCACTAAGAACTTTTTAATCAGATGAATAATTTTTAATATGATAAAAGATTAATATAGTCTTTATCATTTCACTGGGATTTCAGAAATGGCAACATGAAAGGGAGAAAACATTTTGAATATCATGAAATATAAGATTTCATACTGAAAGTTTAGAAGTAGAGGTAATTGGGAATTGATTTGATATTGCAATAAAACTATATTGCAGACTGTATTGGAAATTTAGTGTATCCAAAAAGCAATTATAAATAACTTGAAAAAGCTTAACTTTAATAACAACATTTAGAATTGTATTTTCCTTAATGGAAATCATATTTTTAATTTTATTACACTTAGTATTATCATGTGGAAGATGATCAAGTAAATCCCAGTTCTGATCACTCATGAGTTATCTAGTTAAATATGTATGTGTGTGTGTATAATTGTATGTAAATAGACCTATAACTATATGGAAATAGACCTGAAATCCTATAACTTTTAGTCTAAGTTTGGATATATATTAAAGTTAAGACAAAAGAATCCAGGAAGCAAAATATAATTTAAAATAAGTTTATTTCTCTTTTTTTTAATTAAAATCACTCCACACACATATACATGCAAATACTTCTTGATATCACCCCTTCAACTCCTATTTCCTTCCAATTCATGATACCACTTCTCATCAACTTTTCTTTCAAATTCCTGAATAATATTAACCAATCTTTAAGCAGCAGCCTCTGGTCATTCTTTCTTGTCCCTGTCTCTGTCCTTTGCAAAAGGATCATAGATTTAGAATAACTGTGCTTTGGGGATTGAAGATAAAAGCTCCAGATTAAAACCAGAATCTCCTTTACTGGTGTGGAATGGAGAGTTCAGAACCCTGAGACTTAATAATACAAGTTCCATCACACTTCCCACAGTTATGTTTTTCCAAATTCCTACTAAATTATGTCACCTATCAATATCCTCAAATCAGAAATTAATGTCATGTGTATTTGAAATAAATTCTAGGCTCAAATAGCTTTATATTTATGGATCCTTCTCAACATTTTATAATACATATTAAAATGAAGTGAATTAAGAGATTCCACTTAAACAATATAGGAAGATAAGATGCTCTGGGATACTATATCCCCACAGAATCTTTGATAAACTACAAAAATCTGGCAGAGCTATCTTTCTCAAAACTCCAGAATATAGTTAAAAGATTGCAATAAATGGGCAAGTGCCAAATCAAGAAAATGCAGCTTTAAAAATGTTAGGAGATGCTCCTGATATCTTTGGTGCACCCTCTCCCCCTCCTTGATCCTGTTCCAGAGGAAACAAAATAACTCTTATGTGCACACTAGGGTTCCTGTTTGTGAGTGCCATTCTATCAAATGGCAGTTTGAAAGACTGTACCAGGAAACTCATCACTGGCTTGCCCTAGAGGCAAAAGAAGCTTGTGGACAGCTGAAAAAGTATTTTAAAGATTTATTTTTTATTTATTACATACCCCCCCCCCTTTCTGCTTGCTTTTGCTGTGTGTCC
>PVKH010012267.1:0-17358 GCA_004027955.1 Chaetophractus vellerosus | reverse complement strand
TACAGTTACAAGGCCATAAAGAGTAAGTTACTTCCCTCACCAAAGTCTGTTGCCATGTGTTGGAACAAGATGGCTGCCAGTCTCTGTAAGGGTTCAGCCTTCCTCTTCCTCTTAAGGTTCCATGGTCCTAGCTTCTTCTGATCTCAGCTATAGGCTGGCACAAGTCTCATCTCTCTTCCCAGGACTCATATCTTTCTGGGCTCAGCTGCTCTGGTCTCTCCACAAGGACAGCTGTAAACTATCAAGCGAATGGCTTGACTCGTTCCCTGGGGCTCCAGCATCAAAACTAAGCTCTCTCCTCTGCCATGTCATTTTCTGTGTGATTGTCCACCCACCAAGGGGGCAGGCATTCAATGTCCTACTGACGTGGCTGAAGCAAAGCCCTAATCTTAACATAATTTAATCAGATGTCATAGCTTAGTGTAATATAATCAAAGGGTTGTCAGATCAGAGGAACAGACAAGTTTATAAACATAATGTATATATCTTTTTGTAATTCATAAATAATATCTATACAGATTAACCCTCAACTTTCCATTCTCTACCCTCATTCTATTATCTGGTGACCTACATTCTAATTATTAACTCCATTGGTTTATACAATATATTCAGTTCAAAATAGCGTAGTCACACAGTATTTGTCCTTTTGTGTCTGGTTTGCATCACTCAAAATAATGTTCTCCAGGTTCATCCATGTAGTCATGTGCTTTACAACTTCATTTCTTCTTATAGCTGCATAATATCCCACCATGTGTATACAACACAGTTTGTTTATCCATTCACTGGTTGGTGGATGCCTGGGTTGTTTCCGCCTTTTAGCAATTGTGAGTAATGCTGCTATGAACATCAGTGTGCAGATGTCTGTTCATATTACTGCTCTCAGTTCTTCTGGGTATATACCTAGTAATGATACTGCTGGGTCACATAGAAAATCGATATTCAACTTCTTTAGGTACTGCCAAACAGTCCTCCACAGTGGCTGTACCATTCTACATTCCCACCAACAGTGAATAAGCACTTCTATCTTTTCACATCCTCTCCAGCACTTGGAGTTTTCTGTCTTTTTAAGAGTGGCCATTTTAATAAGTGTGAAATGATATCTCATTGTAGTTTTGATTTGTATTTCCCAAATCACTAGTGATTTTGAACATTTTTTCATGTGTTTTTTTACCATTTGTATTTCATTTTGCACAAATGTCTATTCAATCTTTTGCCCATTTTTTAATTGGTTTGTTTGTCTTTTTATTGTTGAGTTGTAGTATCTCTACATATATCATGGATATTAAACCCTAATTGGATATGTGATTCCAAATATCATCTCCCACTGAGTCGGCTGCCTTTTCACCCTTTTGACAAAGTCCTTTGAGATGTAAAAGTGTTTAATTTTGAGCAGGTCCCATTTATCTATTTTTTCTTTTGTTGCTTGTGCTTTAGGTATAAGGTTTAAGAAACTACCACCTACCACAAGATCTTGAAGATATTTTCCTACATTTTCTTCTAGGAGTTTTTTTTTTAAGTTTATTTTATTTTATTATTTATTTACTTATTTTGCCAGTAAAAAGAGTTTACTGAGAAATGAAAAAAGAAAAGTTCACACCTCAGACATGGATGTGGGCTGCCTGGGGTTGGGAGGTTGCTTTTATTAAAGCCATTCTTTATTCCTTCCCTTTCCTAATGTTGGGGAGGGGCCTCAGCTGCTTGCTGTTCTGATTGGTTGCTTTATGATCCCCACCTGCTACCTCTCAGGGGACCATGATGAGGCCTTTTGTTTGGAGTTATCTGGGACCAATGGGGATGCCTATCTTGAGCTTGGAAGGTCCCAGGGTTTCAGCTGGGTCTTTCTGGCTTTGTTCTTCTTAGTGGCCTTCTCTCGGGAGGTTTCCAGGCAGGGTCTCATGGCCATGTTCTCTTCCAGGTCCCAGTTGTGACTCATCTTCCTTCTTTCCCTATACTAACCTGCTTCAAATCTCCCCTCAGAGAGTTTACACCCTTATTTTTAAGGGGGAGCTGAAGGGCGATAGTCATTCTTCTGTAACTGCTTCCCGCTTGTTAGGGGGCAGTAGTCCATGCCTGACAGAGTGTAAAACTCTCTGGCTAGTCTATTGAGGTTGAGGGAAGGTGGGTCTGACACCATGGTTAGAACTGGATGAAATCCCCTCATGACTAATACCGTGTTCTGGAAGGCATTGATTCTGGAAGAAATAAACTTAGAATTTTGAAGATACATGGTTCCACTAAAAGGATAAAAAAGATGGTGGTAAGTGGACCCAAAAAGGGGACCAGCCATGACATACTGGACCATGAGAGTGGAAAGGCCAAGTGCCTCCAGAGGCTATATCCTCCTGAAGTTGCCAGGCTTCATCTTATAGGTTTTGAATGCTGACTAGGACTATTCTGGAATGATTTTCATAGAAACAGCATTCTTCCTTGAGAAACAGTCAGGTTCCCCCTGTCCTGCTGTTAGCATGTTTAGGGCTCTGTGATTTTGTAGCACCACAGTGGCAAGAGAGTCTATTTGCTGTCTAAGGTCTTCTAAGTTATGGCTAGTTTCTTTTGTGCTGTTGGTTAACTCTAGGGAGAGATTGTGATAGACCTGCTGGATTTGGTATAAACTGCCAACCCCTGTTTCCATGGTGGTGGTTATGCCTAGGACAGCTAGGAGAGGGGTGAAGAGATGCACTGCCCTTTTACTTATTGTATGGTGAAAAAATACAGGAAATGGCATGGTGAGATTTTTGGGACCATAGTAAGTAGAGGGGATGATGTATGCTAGTGAGCATAAGCTGGTCCAAAGGGGAGGCAAGGAGAGGTAGGCCTTGTCTCTGCAAAGAACAAAAATTTCATCTTGATAGTTTAAAGTAGCAGCAAATGTGAGATTTGTTATTGGTGAGTTGGAGCCTTCTTCAGAGCTTACTGTTACCAACTCACTAGTTAGCCTGCTAGCAGACAGTATTGATATACACCCATTGGGCCCTGGGTCATGAAATGGGATGCTTCTCTGGGTGTCCCAGACAAGGTTAGCTTCTCCTTCTAGGCCATAGGAGTCTAGTTTATGACATACTCATGGCATCTTTGGTGGGGTATTTTGGTCAGCATAAGTTGTGTTTAGAAGTATAGAATCACAAGAGCTAGCAGGGCATCCCCAAGAGTCCTGGGTAAGGTTTGAGTCCCTTACTATTCCTCCCCTAGGCTGCTGAGCCTAGAGTGGATCTTTTGGTCCTGGTAAGCATTGTGGCATTGATAAGGTATTGTCTTACCCTCAAACTTGAGTGAAGTGGTCAGTATACCTAAGTGTTTGACCAGATTGGGGGGGGGGGCATCCAGAAGGTATATTATAGGAGGTAAAATTAAGTTGGCCCAGGAAAGGGGGGGGGGGGGGGGGTTGGGAGGTATTGGAGTAGATACAGATAGGGATAGTAGTGTTCTTAGGTATGTGAACTGAAGTGTATCGAGGTCCCAAAAGAGGGAGAGAGGTAGGTTCTAAGGTGATGCATCAGAGTGTTGTGGGTGATATTGTGGCAATACATGAGACTGTGAGATTGGCAGTTGCCCAGTGCTTGGGAGCAGCTGGCTAGGCCATGGATTTTTCTGGTTGGGACACAGAGCACCACCATGAGGATTTATTGGCTAAGTCAGCCACTTTTTGGACAAGATTTTTTTTTAAGTTTTTAAAATTAATTTTAATTTTAATTAAAAAAATTTTTAACAGATACTTAGATTGCATAAATGTTACACAAAATCTATAGGGATTCCCATATGCCCCACTCCTCACACCTCCCACACCCTCCCACATAAACATCCTTCATTAGTGTGGCACAGTCACTGCAATTGATAAACTCATGCTGGGGCTTTGCCATTAAGCATGGACCATAGTTCATATTGTAGTCTACACTCTCTCCCACTCAGTTCTTCATGTTATGTGATGATATAAAATGGCTTATATCTGTCATTGCAGTGTCATTCAGGATGATTCCCAAGTCCCGAAAAAACTCCTGTATTACAGTTGTTTTCCCCCTCCCTACCCCCAGAGCCTCCAGTGTCCACTAGCTCCACATCAATGTTATAATTTCTTCCATTGCTAGAATCACAACGTGTTTATAGTAGAATACCAGTAAGTCCACTCTAGTCCATAATTCTTTCCCCAATCCTGAGGATTCTGGGATGGTAATGTCTACTCCACCTCTAATTGAAGGGGAGCTTATATCCCATGGGGAAGATGGATAGGACTATCTTGCTTGCAGTTGCAGACTCTCTCTATTCCTTGGGATGGTTGATGTTGGACAAGATTTTTTAAGGAGTGTCTGGCTTGCCCTCCCCCTAGCAGTAGGATGATATAGTAGACTACATGAAACTTCATTTGGGCTAGAGTTTGGGGAAATAGCACACAATTTATGTATTGGCTTTGACACAGGCACTACTTAACGTTGCTTCTTTAAGAGGGATTTCGGGCCACTCAGTGGCTGGCACTTGAACATCTCATCAGGTGCTTCTGGTGAGTTGGTACTTCCTTGGACAGTGGGCTTCACTCAGGATAAGTGCACCTAGCTGGCAATTCTTTTACTTCAAAAACTGCCATGTCAAGGGTCACCTGATGCTCCTTCTGGCTGATGGTTCACAGTGTTGTCTAGGGAGCCATGCTTGGCCTCAGGCCCCCTCAATCCTCCTCAGTTACAGTAAGCAGGGCTCATGGGGGAGCCCTCTTCCTTCTCTGGGGAGTGGTGCATTTCTGGGCCCAGTGCCTGTCCTTTCTGCAACTGGGGCAAGGCCCTGGCAGATGCCAGCAGTGAAGCAGCTTGAGGCAGCCACGTTTCCACTGGCCAGCCCCTCCACACTTGAAATAGGTTCCTGCTGACATAGACCCTGAATTTTGATGGCCCTGAGATGACAGGGTGCCTTTAGCGGCGACTGCTATAAGGTGAGCCTGCTCCTGGGCTTTCAGTCTGCCCCTTCTTACCTTCTCCATCTTGTTGGTGTGATATCAATTGTTGAATACTGAGAAGGCTGTTTCTAAAAGGATTTTCATGGGAGTTTGGGTATCCATAGAAAGCTTTTGCAGCTTCCTATGGATATCCGGAGCAGACTGGCTAATGACGTAAGTTGCTATGAGGTTCTGCCCTTCATTAGAATTACGATCCACGAGAGTATATTTCTTCATACCGCTACCAGCCTTCCTTGAAATTAGGCTGGGTTTTTGTCCTTCTCGTGAGTAATTTCCCTGAACTTACTATTAATTGACCGGTTTAGTAATGCACTTCCTCATTCCTTCAAGGAGATGCATGACCATATATGGTCTGTAGCCTTCAGATCTGCCTGTCCTGTTTGATAGTTCCACCAGGATCTGTATTAGGAATTGCTACTGGTTCACTACATACTGGTTGATGGGTGGCCAGTGCCTCAGTCCAGATGCAGTACTTTTCCTCTGGGGTGCAGCAAGTTGAAAGAATAATGTGCAAATCACCCCATGTTAGTTCAAACATCATTGTGAGGTGCTGGAATCCCTTAGTAAATTTAGTGGAGTCCTCAGAGAACTGACCTAACTTTTCTTTACACTATGCCAGGTTGGCCATAGAGAAGAGAGCATGCACCCTAATGGTTCCTGCATCCCCATTAGCTACTTCTCTTATAGGATAGAGACCCTCAGACTTCCTAGCTGGATGGAATGAGGCTCTGCTTTGAGTATGACCAGCCAGACTAGTCCTCGAGGCATATGAGGTTCCAATGCCTGGAGATGAGTTTAAAAGGGAATCTGGGGCTAAGTTATAATGAGGTGGGCTACTAAGAAGGGGGTTATCTAAGATAACCCCCTTCCTTCTTGGGAGGGGCTTACTCTGCACTCTGGGGTTTCCTTCTGCATAGGACAACCCACAAGAACCCCTTTGGCTCTTATTCTGATACAGGGATATACATTAAAAGCCCACGAAGAGATTAGAGATCTATTGTTCTGCCCTTGCCAGCAAACAGCTTCAGGGGCCCCGGAGGCAATCTCAGGGCCTCCCAGAACTGAAGAAGAACAAAACCTCAGGGTGTAACCAAGGGTGGGACAAATGCCTCACTAACAAATGCATTTTCCATTTCTAAGACATTTTAATGCATCTCACAGACCCAGTGAAGAGGAGAGCAATAGTCAGTAGGTGCTTCTAATTAAAAGGAGTTAACTAGTGGCCCAAGGAAACACTACAACAGGTGCTAGGCCTTCTGAACTCACAGAGAGGATCTGGTAGATTCCCTGGAGACTCCTGCATGACTCAGGCCACATGCCTTGTCAGGTCTCAAGGTTGGTTTCACCTGCCACCCAGACCTTCCTTGGATCTACACAGCATGGGGGCTCACCTCTGCCACTTCTGAAGAGGGAGCCATGTCTGGGCAAACAAAGAAATGTCTTGTGAGCCTATCTAGGAACCCATTTAAAATGGCAGACAATCAAAAAAAGAGCACAGACAGACTATAATTAAAAGTTTAGACTCACCAGTCCTTGCCAGGGGTTGGGGAGAGTTACCTGCCTCTAGATCTCCTGGCTGGTGCACTGCATGTAGCTGGAAGATGCTGGGTTCCTCTAGGTTCTTGGCTATGTTACATAAAAGAATTTAAGAACATGCCAGTTTAATTATGCCAGTAAAAATATTTTATTGAGAAGTGAGAAAAGAAAAGTACATACCTGAGACATGGATATGAGCTACCTCCAGGCAAAGAGGAGCCTCTAGGAGTTTTATGGTTGTTACTTTTATATTTAGGTCCTTGATCCATTTTTAGTTAATTTTTGTATAAGGTGTGAGATAGGGGTCATTTTTCTATCTTTTGGATATGGATATCCAGTTCTCCCAGCATGTTCCAGGCCAGTTGGGAGAGCTTGACAGCCTTGTCAAAAATCACTTGATTGTAGATGTGTCTGAGTTCTCAATTTGATTCCATTGGTCAAACTGTCTGTCTTTATGCGGTGCCATGCTGTTTTTACCACTGTTGCTAAGTAATATGCTTTAAAATCTGGAAGTGAGAGTCTTCCAACTTCCTTCTTTTTCAAGACATTTTTGGCTATTCAGGGTCCCTTACCCTTCCAAATAAATTTGATAATTGGCTTCCATTTCTGCAAAAAAGGCTTCTGGAATTTTTATTGGGATTGCATTGAATCTGTAAACCAGTTTGGGCAGAATTGACATCTTAACTATATTTAGTCTTCCATTTCATGAACACAGAATGTCCTTCCATTTATTTAAGTCTTCTTTGGTTTCTTTTAGCAATGTTTTTATAGTTTTCTGAATACTTAATGTCCTTGGTTAAGTTTATTCTTAAATATTTTATTATTTATTTATTTAATATTATTTATAATAATGGAACCTTTTCTGATTTCCTCCTCAAATTGCTCATCAGTAGTGTATAGAAATGGTACTGATTTTTGCATATTAATCTTGTATCCTGCCACTTTGCTGACCTTGTCTATTAGTTCTAGTAGCTTTGGTGTATTTTTTAGGATTCTCTAGATATAGGATCTTATCATCTGCAAATAGTGAATGTTTTACTTTTTCCTTTCCTATTTAGATGCCTTTTACTTCTTTATCTAGCCTAATTGCTCTAGCTAGAACTTCTAGCACAGTGGTGACAGTGGACATTCTTGTCTTATTCCTGATTGTAGTGGGAAAGCTTTCAGTCTTTCACTTGAGTAAAAGGCTAGTTATAAGTTTTTCATATATGTACTTTACCATATTGAGAAAGCTTCTATTCCTATCTTTTGGAGCATTTTTTTTTTAATCAAGAAAGGGTGCTGTATTTTGCCAAATGCCTTTTCTGTATCAATTGAGAGGATCATGTGGTTTTTCTTCTTCAATTTACCAATGTGGTAAATTTTTTATTTACTAATTGATTTTCTTGTGTTGTACCACCCTTGCATACCTGGGATAAAACCTACCTGATCGTGGTGTATAATTCTTTTAATGTGCTTTTAGATTTGGTTTGCAAGTATTTTGTTGAGATTTTTTGCATCTATATTCATTAGAGATATTGGTTTGTAATTTTCTTTTTTTGTAGTATCACTATCTGGTTTTGGTATTAGAATGATGTTGGCTTCATAAAATGAGTTTGAAGTGTTCTTTCCTGCTCAATTTTTTGGGAAGAGTTTGAACGAGATTGGTATTAGATGGCCTTTGAATGATTGGTAGAATTCACCTTTGAAGCCATCTGGTCCTGGGCTTTTCATCTTTGGGAGGTTTTTGGTGACTGTTTCAATCTCTTTATTTGTACTTGCTTTGTTGAGGTCTTCTATTTCTTCTAGGGTCAGTGTAGGTTGGTCATGTGTTTTTAGGAATTTGTCTATCTCATCTACATGGTCTAGTTTGTTGGCGTATAGTTATTCATAGTATCCTCTTATGATCTATCTTATTTCTGTGGGGTTAGTGATAGTGTTCCCCCTCTCATTTCTGATTTTATTTATTTGTATCTTATCTCTTTTTTTCTTTGTCAATCTAGTTAAGGGTTTGTTGATTTTGTTGATCTTAAAGAACCAACTGTTGGTTTTGTTGATTCTCTCCATTGTTTTTTTTTCTTCTCAATTTCATTTATTTCTGCTCTGATCTTTACTATTTCTTTCTTTTGGCTTGGTTTGGGATTAGTTTGGTGTTCTTTTTCTAGTTCCTCCAAGTGTGCAGTTAGGTTTTGAGTTTTAGCTGTTTTTAATGTAAGCATTGAGGGTTATATATTTCCCTCTTAGCACTGCCTTTCTGGTGCCCCATAGGTTTTAATATGTTGTGTTCTCATTTTCAAGAAATTGAATTCTCTTGCAATTTCTTCTTTGACCTACTGATTATTTGAGTGTGTTGTTTTATCTCCATATATTTATGAAATTTCCCTTTTTCTGTCCATTATTTACTTCCAGCTTCATTCTGTTATGAGCAGAGAAAGTGTTTTGTATAATTTCAATCTTTATTAATTTATTGAGACCTGTCTTATGACTCAACATATGTTCTATCCAGAAGAAGGACCATGATCTTGAAAAGAATGACTATCCTGCTGTTTTTGGGTATAATGCTCTTTAGATGTCTATTAGGTATAATTCATTTATCATATTATTCAAACTGTTTCTTTATTTATCCTCTGTCCAGATGTTCTATCCAATGCTGAGAGTAGTATATTGAAGTCTCCAACTATTATTGTAGTGACATCTATTTCTCCCTTCAGTTTTGCCAGTGTGCCTTATGTATCTTGGGGCACCCAGGATAGGTGCATAAATATTTATTATAGTTATTTCTTCTTGGTGAATTGACCCTTTTATTAATATATAATGACTTTCTTCATCCCTTATAGTAGTTTTGCATTTAAAATCGATTTTTCCAATATTTGTATCACTACTCCAGCTCTTTTTTGGTTACTATTTACTTGGAATATCTTTTTCCAACCTTTTACCTTCAACCTGGTTGTTTCCTTACATCTGATATGAGTCTCTTGACAATCTATAGATGGCGCTCTCTCTCTCTCTCTCTCTCTCTCTCTCTATATATATATATATATATTAATCTATCCTATCTGTTTTCTGTCTTTTGATTGGGGAGTTCAAGCCACTAACATTCAATGTTTTTATTGTAAAGGCATTACATTGTCCATTTTGTCCTTTGGTTTTTCCATTGTCATATCTTACTATTGTCTGTCTTTTTGCCCTTTAATTAACCCTTCCTAATAATCTTCATTTCTACACTCTTCTCCAAGTCTGTCACCCTTGTTTCCCTTCAGGCTGCAGCACTCCCTTTAGTATCTCTTGTAAATCTGGTCTTTTGGTAACATATTCTATAGGATTTTGTTGATCTGTGAAGACTTTAAACTCACTCTCATTTTTGAAGGTCAGTTTTGCTGGATACAGAAGTCTTGTCTGGCAGTTGTTCTCTTTCAGTACCTTAAATACATCATACCACTGTCTTTTCACCTCCATGGTTTCTGATGAGAGGTTGGCACTTAGTCTTATTGAGGTTCCCTTGATGTGATGCTTTGCTTTTTTCTTGCTACTTTCAGAATCCTCTATTTCTGATATTTGTCATTCTGAGTAGTAGGTGTCTCAGAGTAGTTCTATTTGGACTTATTCAGTTTGGCATGCATTATCCTTCTTGGATATTGATATTTCTTTCTTTCTTAAGGGTTGGGAAGTTTTTGGTCATTATTTTCTTAAATATTCTTTATGCCCCCTTTCCATTCTCTTCTCCTTCTGGGACACTGATAACACATATGTTTGTGCAGTTTGCATTGTCATTCAATTCCTTGAGACCCTGTTCCATTTTTTCCATTCTTTTATCTTTCTCTTCTCCTGTCTTTTCCAATTTGGATGTTCTTTTCTCCAAATCACTAATTCTGTCTTTGAGCAATTGAAATCTGCTGTTATGTGCTTCTAATGCATTTTTTTTGTTGTTTATTTACTTATTTATTTTTTAATGCATTTTTTTAAGGAGGTACCGGGGATTGAACCTGGGACCTTGTGCATGGGAAGCAGGCGCTCAACCACTTGAGCTACATCCACTCCCCTCTAATATGTCTTTAACCTCATCCATCATGTCTTTCATACCCATAAGCTGTTACTTTTCTTTGCAGGCTTCCAGATTATTCTTTATGCTCACCCAGTGTCTTCTTAATATCCTTTATCTCTTTAGTCATCATATTTTCCTTCAATTCTTTGAATTAAGAGATTTGTGTGATTATCATTGATTAGTTGTCTGAAATCCTATATCTTCTCAAGATATTTGGCTTGTTCCTTTGGCTGGGCCATCTCTTCCAGTTTCCTAGTATGGCTTGTAATTTTTTGCTGATGTCTAGGCATCTGAATATGTTGGTGAATTTACTCTGATGGTCAATTTCTCTTTCTTTCCTAGTGTTTTTTTTTTCCCCACAGCACAGCTCTTTGATTTTTGGCTCAACTTATTCTAAGTCTTTAAAAATTCCCAGCTTAAGTTATCAAAGGGACTCACTCATGGGGTGCAGATTTTCTCTCAGGGTTGGGGCTAAAGAGAGACCTAAAAGCAGTTTTCCTCCTTGCAATTTCCTGGCCAGCTAGCAGATGGCACGCATGAGTGAACCTTTCTTCAGAGGTGTTTCTTTCAATCTTTGCTTTCCTGTGTTTCTGGTCTGGCCAGAGCTGAGATTCAAAGTCGGCTCTGCTGGTTGAATTTACTGAAGAGAAGTAACAGCTTGTAACTGCTGACAGGGAACAAGATATTTGTTCCCCTCTCAGTCAGCTGCAGTGAGCCAGGGGTTTTATCCAAGCTTAATGTCATGAAGGTGGGGGATGGGTGCCATTCCTGGCTGCAGGGGGTTTAATAACTCTCATTTGTTATTTCAGGTTCTTCATCTCTATGTCCCTTGCCATCCTGGGAGTTGCTCAGCACTGCCCTGGTCCACTGACCCCCAATGCAGGTCCCTCAGACAGCTTTTGGCCCTTTTTCCGTTGTTTTTGTGAGAGAGTTGGGCCCAGTCTACTTACTCCAATGCTATCTTCCCAGAACACCTGGCTTTTAAAACATTTGTCTTTTTCTGTTACCTTACCGTGGTTAATTTAGCATAACTTGGCATTCTTTCAGAATTTTGCATCTAGGAAAAACCTGATTTTTTTTTTTTATGCAAGTTGAATTTGTATATGCATCTACCTGTTGAATCAAACTACAGAATAATGTCATTGCAACTTCAAATAAAGAAAATCCTCAACATTCTGGACAAACTAAGAATACTTTGAATATATGACTTTGCTTAGAGCATTAGGAGGTGTCATTCATGACTGATCCATGCTCCCTGGATGGAAATAATTCTGGGTGTGGAAAATGTATCTGTATTTAGAGCCACTATTAGCCAGGTACAGCCTCAGAGCTCTTAAAGAGTTAAGGTCACTCAAACACCATCCTGGACCTGAAATATAATCTATTTAAAGCTATAATTTTGAAGAATGAAAATTAAAATGATTACAATTCAGCTTTAGGCTTTGATTCAGAATGGCAAACTATGCTAATTATCAGAGCATGGATTTCTTTTCTTTTTTGTTGTTCTTATTGTATCAGTTAAACTGGTGTTCACAGTCTTTGTTACTAAAACTAAATTCAAGTTGATATATATTAACATAACTTTTAAAGGGCATGAACACTTTTAGTTAGATGTTGATGGATTTACGGGATCTGGATATATATGCATATATATTTATTTGTCACAGGGGTGCTGATGCAAAGTACCAGACATGTATTGGTTTTTTCTAAAGGGTATTTACTTGGGGTTAAAGCTTACAGTTCCAAGACCGTGAAAAGTCCAATTCAAGGGACCATAAGAGGTGTTTCCTCACCCAAATCAGCTGCCACATGTTGAAGCAAGATGGCAGGAGAGTTCTGCCTGGTCTCTGCCTTCCCTCCAGGCTGTATCATCTACCGGAGCTCAGATGAGGGCACCCAGACATAGGGTTTATCTCTTACTGGGCCTCTTCTCTCAGGCTCAGCTGCTCTGCTTTCCTCCTGATTTCAGCTGCAAGCTATCAGGCAAATGGCTTATTTCTCCCAGGGGCCTCAGCTGCTGAGCTGCTCCTTTCTGTCACATGGTAGGGCCAAAAACAACAGAGCTCTTTTTTCTGGTATGTCTCTGCGTTTTATTGGACCCAGCATGAGGGCAGAGACTCAACCTGAGTCACACCTCACTGACATAGTCCAATTGAAAAGGTTGATCACACCCACAGGAGTGGACCAGCCTACAAACATCTTTCTCTTTTGGGGATTCATAAAATAATTTCAAATTGCCACAGTCCATATCTTTATATAAATTCTTTCACACTTGTTGTATTCTGCTCCCAAATAGAAGAATTTCATTAAAGTTTTGGCAAATAGTCTTTTCATAGCCTGTTGCCTTTTTTGGGAGGTGGGGAGGTACCAGTGGGCTGGAGATTGAACCCAGGACCTCACATATAGGAAGCCTGTGCTCGACCACTGAGCCACATCAGCTTCCCTGAACTGTTTTTCTAGTTTGTTTTGCTTGTGGTTTTTTTGTTTGTTTGTTTGTTTGTTTGTTTGTTTTTCAGGAGGTACCAGAAACTGAACTGGGACCTCCCATGTGGGAGGTGGGTGCCCAACTGCTTGAGCCATATCCATTCTCTATTTTTTACCTGTAGTTCATCATTCTCTCTGGATTTCATAATGAAGAAGTGTTTCTTGGTTTTACCCCTCAAGATTTCTGGAATGTTTGCCTCCTAGAGTTTTATTTCTCTCTGCAACTCTTTGAATCTCTCTATTTCTATTCTGTGCCTGATGAATTGCACCCAAACATTTATTTACTCATTTTATAACAAAGTATTAAACTGCCAAGTTATATAAATTATCCTGTAAAATTATCTCTATTGATAGAGCAAGGCTAAGCAGTTTATTCACCCCATTTCAAAATGGTCCCATTTCTAAGGAAACAGATGGACACTTCAGGAACTGAAGGCAGGCATTTTTGATGATTATGCAGGTGCTTTTCTCTAGACTGACATAGCAGAGACTCTCCTTAGACAGAAAGGTTGAGACAGGGCCCTAAGACTAGTCCATGTTCAGCTGTCATGTAATAAAATTTTATTGATTGTGTAAAAGTTGCATAATAATCATGACAATTTTAGGAGTTTTAATTCCCATGTTTTTAATCTCACAGTTTTTAGCTTATTACAACTTAAAACTATGTAACAAAGGTACCAGTAAAAGCATTATGAAAAATTACGTTTTAAATAAAATCTTTTGGGGGAGGAAACTTGAATAAAATTCTAAGGCGCTTTCTAATTGTCTGAAATGTTATCTGAGTGGTTGATACAATGGAAGAATTTAGCTGCATATGTTGACCCCTCAAAAATACTGCCCTCCCCAGAGCTAACTAATCTTAATGACTTCTTTAAAATCCTTCCTTAAGTTTTAAATGACAATTTAGGCATAGATTCAGATGTAGACATAGGTATGAATAAAGATATATGGCACACATACCCTCACATAAGCATATATAGGCTTTTCTGTTTTTGTGCAATTGTACTGAAGCAGATATGATCAGGATCAATATTTCCCTTTCATGCTTGAAACAGGTTTCATCTGAAGCATGGTGCTCCTTCCTTCTTTGTTTTAATAAACATTTATTGAGTTTTAACATGTGCCAGGGCCTCTGACAGATAGGCATGGCTGTGGGGGTTGTATGTTACACAGTAAGTGAACATGTGCTGCTTTCATAGTCTTGCAGAGAAGGCAGGTATTCAGGATGCCATGAGAAGCACGTGAGCAAGAGAATTACAGCAGGGCCCTAGTCATGTATGCCTGGGGACCTCAACCCAGGTTAGGCAGAGAACATCACCTCTGTGCAAAGGTGGACAGAAGGTCTCTAGTTCAAGGGAATGGAGGTAGGGTTGAATGTTGAATGGGAAGAGCATTTGAAGGTAAAGAAAACAGCATAAGCAAGAGCTTTGGGGCAGGAAAGTAGTATCACAGAGAGAAGTTCCGTGTGGCTGGAGTGGAAGGCTGGGGGGGATGGTGGCATGAGATGAGGCCTGAAAGACACAAAGACCAGAATTTTGTGGCCACATAAAGAAGAATGTATTTTATCCTAAGAGGAATGGGATGCCATGGAAGAGTTTTAACTGTGTGGGTGGTGGTGGTGGTGGTGGTTGGAGGTTACCTGTGCACACATGTGAGTGTCTTGATTTATATTTTGAAAGAACTCGTTTGATTACAGTGTGGATAATGAGTGGTAGATCATGAGGAGGACAAAAGTGAACGAGGGAGACCAGTCAGAAGGTAATGCAGGAGTCCAGCTGAGAACAGTCATCTGGACTAGGAAAGTTGTAGTGGTAATGAAGAAAAGCAGATAAATGAGAGATATTGGGAAATTATTGATGCAGGGCGGGGGTAGGGGTGTTTTAATTTCCTAGACTGCTCAAAGCAAACACCGTGAAATAGGTGGGGTTAGACAATGGGAATTTATTCACTCATGATTTTGAGGCCAGGAAAATGTCCAAATTAAGGTATCATCAAGGTGATGCTTTCTTTCTGAAGACTGGGTTCCAAGGATCCTTGGCTCTCTGCCATGTGGCAGGGCTCATGGTGATGCCTGCTGGTTTCTCCCTTCTCTTTGGTTTTGTTGATTTCAGCTTTTTGCTTCCATGGCTTTCTCTCTCTCTGTCTGAATTTCATTCTCTTGTAAAGGACTCCAGTCATAGGATTAAGACCCACCCTGATTGAGGCTGGTTACACCTTAACAAAAGTAGCCTCAAAAGATCCTACTTACAATGGGTTCATACCCATAGGAATAGATTACATTTAAGAACAGTTTTTCTGAGGACATACAGCTTCCAACTACCATGGGGCAGGGCAGACAAGGTTGTCTCTGCTTCTGGAGAAATTAGGTAGAAGGTAGCACCATATGTATATAATAAGTTTGGGAGAGGATGATGATTTCGGTTTTGGGTGTGTTGAATCTGAGGTGCCTGGGTGATATGCTAATGTTTAGCAGTGATTGGATAAGAGTCTTGTGTTAGGGTGAGAAGTCTGCCTTGGGCATAGACATTTTGGGCTCAAAGCTTACAAATGGTTTATGAACCATGGAGTAATGAACTTCATCTAGAAAGAAACTTTAGAGCAGGGGATTTTAACAAGGGATCCATGAGCTTGAATTTAAGTAAAAAAAAACCCCAACATTATTCTTGTGAGGACGTGTTGGTGTGGGTGTGATATATTTATTAAATAATACACAGTATAGTGTGGACTTAGTAAAGGACCCATGTTTTTCACCTGACTGGCAAAGGGGTCCATGAAACAAAAAAGGTTGAGAACCCCTGCTTTAGAGGGAAATTAGGAGAGGGCGTGGGATTGACCGTGTGGGTGGAACACCGATGTTGAATGGTCAGTGGAGTGGGTGGAATTGGTTAACTAGCGTGCAACGCATTAGTCAGGAGGCAGGAGATGTCACGAACAGCAGAATATCAGGGGAGCAGAAAATGTTTAAAATATGGACAAGAAGTCAGACAATATGATAAATGAAAGGGATTTAGTACCTGAAGGATATTAGTGACCTTGGAGAATCAATGGCCTAGTGAGAGGAACCAGCTTAGCAAGATCAGGAGGAGAGCAAAGAAATAGAAATGGTAATTTTTGACACTCAATAGAGATTTGGCAGAGATAGGGAAGAGAGAAATGACAGCCCCTGGAGGAGGGCATAGGGTCTGCATTTGCTTGGCATGAGGTCTGCTCAGTGTCAGTGTGTGTGTGTGTGTGTGTGTGTGTGTGTGTGTGTACATGCATGGACTTGTATATAGAATAAAAGAATGCTTTTAAAGTGAGTTTTTGCGATCATGAATGAGATGTTGAATCTAGTTAGCTGAGGTGGGTGGATGAAGAAGGAGAGGGATTTGGGTGGCCCCCTCCTCAGTGGTACACAGTGAGTGACATCACTGACCTGAATAGCAGGTACACGGGGAGAAAGATTGGGAAGGAGGCCTCTAATTCCTGGGGATTTTGTCTGGGACTGAGACATCTACTGTCTTCAAGTAAGACTTAAGTTCTTCCTGGGGTGTGAGGTTGGTCTATGGTCCCAGAAACAGCCTCTGGCTCCACCTATTGGCCCCCATGCTTCCAGACTTCCAAGCCTGGGTGCTGCTGGCAAGGGGCAAGGTGGCCAGTGGGGTTCAAATGAACAATGACCCTCACCAGACCTTGGTCCGGAGCCCAGACTTTCTAGGAGGCCATTCCAGACTTTGCAGTCACTCTGAATTTCTTTCTGTTCTTGCCTGCTGTGGAAAAACTTTTGCATGAAAGTTCCATTTCAGATAAAACCAATTGTACTCTTCTTAATTATGCTTTTCCTTAGTCTTTTATCTCTTCTAAACTTAATGTGTTTTCAATGTATGAAGATCTGGTGGTGTCTCTCTCAATAGATTTATTCATGTGTAAAGCACTTAATCATTTAATTAAGCAACAAGACATTGGGCCATCAATGCATGCCCTGTGCATGTTGTGAGGTGTGAGGCTAAAGGCTGAGTAACTTCAATCATCCAAGAAATGCATTAGTGTTTCTAATGGGCTCACTGAAGTGCCTGCTATTATTCTATGTGTATATATTTTGCTTCCATTTTGAGAGACTTTACATTTTCTCTTTTAAAAATTAAACAGCATAATTGTCTACTATTGATGATCACATCTCTTGGGAAGGCTTCTAAAGAAGAAAGGAGAATAGTGAAGGTCTTGATTCTCATCTGTTAATTTAGTCCCATTATTCAACCTTGCAAAGACCCGGGAAATGGGCGACAAGCAGTATCGGTTAGGTTTCTGGTAGTTGCATGGATGGAAATACCAGCTTAAGTTGCTGTCCATTCTGAGTGTCTTGGCTGACTGGATTAGCGAAGGTATGTGTCTGAGAAAC
>PVKH010012266.1:0-17356 GCA_004027955.1 Chaetophractus vellerosus | reverse complement strand
AGGGCAGGTCGCCTGCAAATCGAGCACAGCCAGCCACCCGCGAACTGGAGCCGGCCGTGATGGAAGCAGAAGCCGCCCACAAGCGGGGAAAGCCGCGCCTGCGCAGTGACCAAGTCTCGGTGCGTCGCCGCAACGGGGGGGAAAGGGGAGATATGTAATAAAATAAATAAATCTAAAAAAATAAATAAATAAAAATAAAAAGTATAATGCTAGATTCCTTGACCGGAAGTAATTTTGCAAGGTTTTCAGACTCCAGGATTGTTTGTACCTCAAATGTGGACTTGGGGTTCAAAGCAATGCTGCATTCTCCCCTCCTTTATTCTCTACCTAGCAAGAAATTGCCCATTTGTTTTGAGCTTACGCAAGAACCAAAGGCACCTCTGTAAATTCCTAAGATAAACTCACTTTAAAATATTACCAATGAGAGACATGGGAACGGATGGGATAATTTGCTGAGATTGTGACGTTCAAGCAAGAGACTTCTAAGCAAATAAGTACTACAAAGTTCATTTTTTCATTGATCAGTAATTTTTAGGTTGTTGTCTAGATGAAGCAACAAATATTGCTAAGGTATTAATCAATAATTACTTACATTTTTCTGTTACCTGAGAAACCTTTATTGAGGAAGAAAATGGCAATACAATGTTAAGTTGAAATCAAGGCAGCTACACCCAATTATGCTAAAGTTAGAAAAACATGTGTGTTAGTTTCTTGGCTGCTAAAATAAATACTATACAAGGGGTTGGCTTAACAGGGATTTATTGGCTCACAGTTTCAGAGGCTACAAGGCTTGCTTCCTCCCTGGGTTAGTATCTTCTAGCTGATCTGTTATCTTGGGAATCCTTGGCTTATCTGTCTCATGGCAGTGCACATGGCAGCTTCTTCTTTCCTTTCCAGGCTCCGTTGATTTCCAGCTTCTGGCTGCTATCCACAACTTCTTTTCTGTGTCCAATTTCCTTTGCTTTTAAAGAAATCAGCCGTATTGAATTAAGGCCCATCTCTATTCAGTTTAGGCACCCCTTAACTAATAACAACTTCAAAGATCCTGTTTACAAATGGGTTCATACCCATAGGATCAGTTGTTGGTTCCTGAACATGCCTTTTTGTGGGGGACAAGGTTCACTCCTCAAAAGCATGTTTTTCTTTCTTTTTTTATTTTTATTTTTTTTACCCAGCACTAGGAAAAGTAGGAGACATCTTACAGAGATTCAGAATATGCCATCAAAGACAAATTTTAAGCATAATTAAAATATGACAAAATTTAATTCATCAACTTAAATTTGTATATCTTGTTAATTGAAAAATTCAGCATATGTGTATTTTTTTTAGGCGGTACCGGGGGTTGAACCTGGGACCTTGTATGTATGAAGCAGGCACTCAACCACTGAGCTACACCCGCTCCCTGTATAATTTTAATAGCTCAGTATTATAGTAAGTAATGACCAATATTGAATATAAAACATTCATTTGTAATTTCAAATACAAAGTGAATATTCTGATATAAAACATAGCTACATTTTTAGAAAGTAGACATGTTGGTCAAGTATCTTCCCGCAATTGGAATTAAAGTTCTCAACTAATACTGAAGTTCCAATATTTTAGGGCTAATATTTCGTGCTTTTATTTGTGAAGTAGGGCCTGTGATTTAAGTCAATATGGATTCTTCTTTGTGCTCTCTGGTAGTATGAAAAACTCCTCAGATACAGAATTCTACTTTGTATGTTGCAGCGCTCCAACTGCTTCCCAGAAGTGTTAACAGACAAAGCAGTGACAACGCATAACTGATTTGATCTCATGTATATATACTTGGCTTAGATCATACTCTATCATTGCTTAAACTAAATAAAAATAGTTGCAGTTAAATTTTCTCAAATTATGTTTTTCTGCCTCTAGACTCATCAGTACATTTTATTTTATTACTGAAAATGATTAAGGGAGCCAAAGGACAGATTCTTTGGATGAGAGAAAATCTCCCTCTATAAGTAGTAGACCCTATGTCTGAAAGGGTTAATGGGCCTCTTAAAATGGTCAGTTTATCCAGAGAGGGGACTCTGTGACCCTCTTAGGACCTAGCTTTGGTCATTGCTTAGGAAGAATGCAATTTAGAACCTTCTTGTATTATTTTGCCCGCTGCTGAGATATTGATGATACTGACTTTCAGTTGTAAAACGTCTTGCTTTGGAAAATTGTTTTTAACAGCTCTCAACCACTCATATCCTGTATTTTTATTTTATATCACTTTTCATTTGGGTTATTATTAAGTCAAATCCTTTGTAGCCATTTTCCACAATCCAATTTATTTTTTATCCAAGATCCATTGAATTCAACTCAATGCCTTTACGCAAAGGTTAACCCAATATTTCATGTTATGTTATATTTTCTACTTATGCTATGTGGAAGAAAAGTTGCTGTGATAAGCAGCCAATAAATTGCATTCAGAATGTTTATTCTCAAAAGTTACATTACTATGCTGACATAGATAAACATAATCATTTATCACAATATGGATTGTGGAATAAAAGCTAAAATAAAATTCTTTCTTGCATTTTACCCAGATTCTTTGCTTTAAATATTGGCCAGAATAACTACCTTTAAAAAATGTCATATTTTTATTTATCACGTTGAATAAATGTATGTGATTAGTAATGGTTTAAGACTGAACATCTAGACAAACAAAAAACTGCACTTATTTTGTAACAAGAAAATGTTCTCAACATTATTTTATAACAAGAAAATGTTCTCAACATTTTTTTCCATAAAAATGAGATGACATATCAATGTTACAAGTTGTTCCTTTGCTGGAATAATAATAAGTCTACTTATTACTTTGGTCCATAATTGTATTCCCTCTTATGTTTTGTTCATTCCTCAGTCTTGAGGATTTTGGGATGGTGATGCCCACTCTGCTTCCAATTTAGAGAGGGCTTAGATCCCATGGGGCAGATGGGTAGAACTGTCTTGCTTACTGTAGATACTGTCCGTTTTGTGGGGATGGACGTTGTTCACCATCATCCTTTTGTTAGTTGTCCTGGGTGAGTCCAATGAACTGGAGAGTAGCTGTTGGCTGCAACTCTGCTGAGATCCAGGGCTCAACTGGCATAAGAACAGCCAGAAGATTTAAGTCTCTGGGACATACATTTAACAGGCATAGTCCCAATTATATGTTCAAATAAAAGGGACAGAAGAACCATATGTGGGAGAATTATAAGTGAGTCTAACTCTGATATGTTGGGGAGATAGGTTATCATATATTCCAAAGTAAGGCCCACTGACGGTGTGCGATTTTCCGGGGATTGTCTGCCCTGCCTATAGTGTCTAGAGGGCTCTAGAGCCCTAAAGAGCACCCCTGCTTTGAGATACTGTTTACTATGGCAGTCACTGAGATCCTCCTGAGCTGTGCATAAGCCTAACTTCTGGAATAAGCTCCTGACTTACTCTGAAATCTCTTAGCCATAAAAACTCACTTGTATTTAATATTTCCCCCTTTTGGTCTAGGTCTTTTTCTAAATGCATAACTAGTTGGCGCTTGGTAATAATCCCTCAGTGCCAGGGAGGCTCATCTGCAGGAGTCATGTCCCATGCTGAGGGGCAAGGTAGTAAGTTTATATGATGAGTTTGGCTTAGAGAGAGGCCACATTTGAGCAACAGGGAGGTTCTCAGGAGGCAACTCTCAGGCAATATATGTAATTATTGTTCTGGTAATGGAAGAACTTATAACATTGATATAAAGACATTGGGCACCAGAGGTTCTGAGGGGAGGGAGAAGTGAAATAGGTGTAACATGGGCATTTTGCAGACATTGGGATTGTTCTGCATGATATTGCAATGATGGATACAAATCATTATGCATTTTGTCAAAACCTATAAAATGGTGCAGTGCAAAGTGTAAGCCATAATGTAAACTATAGACCATGGTTAGTAGCAGTGCTTCAATATGTGTTCATCAATTGTAACAAATGTACCACGGTAATGAAAGTTGTTGTTAAAGGGGAGAAGTATGGGAGGGGGAGGGGTTGGGGTGTGTGGGAATCCCCTATATGTTTGATGAACATTTATGTAATCTAAAGCTTCTTTAAAAATTAAGGAAAAAAATGAGATGACTTAGTTTTTTAATATTGACTCTTGTTAATAATATTATTATATTATTTCATCATAAGGAATAAGCCATTCAAAAGGCATAGCTTCATTTTGTGTTTGTCCAGTGAATATAGAAATCTAACTTGATAGATTAAAGAAATATGGTGGATGCTGTATGTAGGAATTACTAAAAATAATCTGATAACATTTATATTGGTCTAATAAAGGAAGTCACAATAATGTTAGTTAGAGTGACACCCAAATCCACTGATTGCAGGATTTAGTGGTTATGTTTATTGTAACAGCTTTATTTAGGTATAGTCACATATCATATAATTTACCCATTTAAAATGCAGAATTTGGTGGCTTTTAGTGTATTCATAGAGTTGTACAACAATCACCCCAATCAGTTTTAGTGTATTTTCATCATCTTTGGCAGTCACTTCTTCATTCTCCCTGAAATCCCAAACCTATTCCATCCCTAACCTACTTTCTGTCTCTTTAGATTTGACTATTCTGGTATTTCATAAAAATGGAATCATACAAAATATGGCTATCTGTGACTGGCCTATTTCACCGAGCATAAAGTTTTCGAAATTCATCTATATTGAAGCAGGTACTAGTAGTGCATTACTTTTATGGTGAAAAAAATTCCATTGTATGGATATACCATATTTTATTTATCCATACATCTGTTGATAGGCGCTTAGGTTGCTTCCACCTTTTGGATATTTGTGTTTGGATATAAATATCTGCCTGAATCCTTGTTTTTAATTCTTTTGGATATATACCTAGAAGTGAGATTGCTAGGTCATGTGGTAATTCTATATTTGTCTTTCTGATGAACTACCAAAATGTTTTCTACAGTGGTAGCGCCATTTTACATTTCTACCAACAATGTACAAGGATTCCTACTTTTCTGCATCCTTGCCAGCATTTACTATTTTTCATTATTCTAATAGTGACCATTTTAGTGAGTATGAAATGGTATCTCATTGTGGGTTTCTTTTGTTTTTTTTTTAGGAGGTACCAGGGATTGAACCCAGGACCTTATACATGGGATGCAGGTGCTCAACCACTGAGCTACATCTTCTCCCCAATGAGAGTTGGGTTTTTTGTTTGTTTTTGTTTATTTGTTTTTACGAGGTATCTGGGATTGATCCTGGGATCTCGTATGTGGGAAGCAGGTGTTCAACCACTTGAGCTACACCCCCTCACCTAATTGTGGTTTTGATTTTGCATTTCCCTCATGGCTAATGATGTTGAACATCTTTTCATGTGATTATTAGCCATTTGATATATATTTTTAGAAGAATGCCTATTAAAGTCCTTTGTCCAATTTTAATTGGGTTTATTGTTTATTTGTTGTTGAGTTATAACAGTTCTTTATACATTCTGTTAATTATACTGTCATTAGATTTATGTTTTGCAACTATTTTCTCCCATTCTTTAGGTTGTCTATTCACTTTCTTGATAATGACCTTTGTTGAACAAAAGTTTGAAAATTTGATGAAGTCTATTTTATATAATTTTTACTTTTGTTGCTTATCCTTTGGGGTCATATCTAAGAATTCACTGCCAAATCCATTGTCATGAAGCTTTTCTCCTATGTTTTCTGTTAAGAGCTTTATGGTTTTAGCTTGTATTATTATATCTTTGATATATTTTGAGTTAATTTTTATATATGATGTGAGGTAGTGGTTCACTTTTATTCTTTGGCATGCAGATATCCAGTTGTCCCAGTACTATTTGTAAAAGAGACTAATCTTTTTCCATTGAAGTGCCTTGGCATCCTTGTCAAGAGTTGACTGTAAATGTGAAGGCTTAATTCTGGACTCTCATTCGAGATCACTGATCTATATTTCTATCCTTATGGCAATACCACACTCTCTTGATTACTGTAATTTTGTAATAAGTTTTGATATCAGGAACTTTGTTCTTTTTAAGGTTTTTTTTTGTTTGTTTTTTTGTTTTTTTGTATTCTGGATCCCTTCCATTTCCATATGAATTTTAGAATCAGCTTGCTCATTTCTACAAAGATGGCCACTGTGATTTCAATAGGGTTTGCACTGAATCTGTAAATACATTTGGGGAATAATGTTGCTTATTGTTAGACTGATTTAATGTTTTCATCCATGAACATGAGATATCTTTTCATTAATTTAGATCTTGAATTTCTTTCAACAATGCTTTGTAGTTTTCTATAGTGTAAGTTTTGCACTTATTTTGTTAAATTTATTCCTAAGCTTTTTATTGATTTTGATGCTGTTGTAAATGGAATTGTTTTTTTAATTTCATTTTTGGATTATTCATTGCAACTTTATAGAAATGCAATTTATTTTTGTATAGTTATCTTTTATTTTGCAGTCTTGTTGAACTTGTTTCTATATAGAAGTCCATACTGTCTGCAAAGAGAGAAGTTTTTACTTCCTTTTCTGCCTGGTTGCCTTTCATTTTGTTTTCTTACATAATTTCCCTGTCTAGCACCACAGTACAATGTTGATTAGAAGTGGCAAAAGCAGACATCCTTATTTTGTTTTCTGAACTTGGGGGTAAATCATTTAATCATCCATCAAGTATGATGTTACCTGTAGAGTTTTTCCTAAGTACCCTTTATCAGGTTAAGGATGTGCCCCTATATTCCTATTTTTCATATTTTTATCTTGAAAAAGTGTTGGATTTTTGTCAAGTGCTTTTTCCGAGTCTATTGAGATGATCATAGTTTATTTATCCTTTATTTGATTGATATGGTATATTACGTCAATTGATTTTCAGATGGCAACCCAAATTTGTATTTCTGGGATAGATCACATTTGGTCATGGTGTATAATCATTTTTATGTATTTTGATTTCTAGTAATTTGATGAGGATTTTTGTATCTATATTCATAAAAGATTAGTCTACAGTCTGTTCCCTCCCTTTCTGTTTCTTGGAGAGTTTGTAAAGAATTGATATTATTTTCTTTAAATGTTAGTAGAATTCACTATTTTTTGAGGTGCATTCAATGTTTTTTTTAATATATTTTTTTATTTTTTAAAAGATACTTAGGTTATATAAATGTTACAGGAAAAATATGGGGATTACCATATGGTGATTCCCCACTCCCCATACCTCCCACACCCTCCTAAATAAACATCTTTCATTAGTGTGGCACATTCATTGCAAGAATTGATTACTCTTGCCACCTGGGCCTGGACTTATCTTCATATATATATATATATATATTTTTTGATTACTAATATAATATCTTACCTAGTTATAGGTGTATTCACATTTTCTATTTCTTTCTTCAGTCAGTTCAGTAGTTCATGTCTTTGTAAGAATTTGTCCATTACTTCTGTTATCTAAATTATTGGCATAAAATTATTCATATTATTCCCTCATAATCTTTTTTATTTCTGTAATGTTGTTAATAAAGTCTCTTCTTTCATTTCTGAATTTAGTAATATGAGGCTTTATTTTTTGTCTTGCTCAGTCTTGTTAAGTTTTGCCAAATGTTTTTGATCTTCTCAAAATATTAACTCTTGGTTTCCTTGATTTTTGCCATTGTTTTTATATTGCTTATTTCATTAAATTCAACTCTAATCTTTATTTCTTTCTTCTCCTTGCTTTTAGGTTCAGTTTTCTCTTCTATTCCCTGGGTCTTAAAGTGGCCCATTAGATTTTTGACTTCAGAACTTTCTTTTTTAATATAGATGCTTACAGCCATAAATTACCTTCTTAGCAGTGCTTCAACTGCATTCCATAAGTTTTGCTATGCTGTTTCTTCATTTTCATTGATCTCAAAGTATTTTCTAATTATCTTTTTTTAAAAATTTATTGAAGTATATCTCTCATACATAAACATACATAAACAATAAGTGTATAGTAATAATTGTGAACTTATAAAACAAACATATATAACATCATACAGGGCTCTCATACCTCACCCTACCACCTATACCTTGCATTGTTGTGAAATATTTTTAACTAATGATTAAAGAGCATCCTCAAAATATTACTACTAGCCAAAGCATTTTTCCCCCAACCTACTATATTATTATTATTTTTACATCGTTTTTACATGCACATACATAAACAATAAGTGCATAGTAAAAGTTGTGAACTTACAAAGCAAACATGCGTAACACCATACAGGGGTCCCATACATCAAACCACTACCAACACCTTGCATTGTGACACATTTGTTATAAATTATGAAAGAATATTGTAAAAATCTTACTACTAACTATAGTCTTTATTTTACATTTGGTGTATTTTCCCGAACCCACCCTATTACTATTTTTAAAATATATTTTTATGACAGAAGTTGTAAACTTACAAAACAATCATGCACATGTGTAGAATTCCCAAACGACACCCTTCTATCAACACACTACACCATGGTGGAACATTTGTTACAGATTATGAGATAATATCCTCAGATTATAATCAGGTCCATAGTGTACATTTGGCACACTTTTTCCATACCTCCCCCATTATTAACACAGTACATCTTTGGCATAGATGCATGAATATTGCAGTTTTGCTGTTAACCACAGTCCATTGGTCACTCCAGTTGTATTTTTCCCATGCATCTCCACATTCCCACCACCTGGCAATAGTGATGTACATTTGCTCACAAATGGCACTCTTGAATCTGTACCATCAACCACAATTCTCATCCATGTCTGGGTTTACTGTGCTATTCAGTCCCTAGATTATTCTCTAGCTTTCTGTCAATTGGTATTTACATCCCTTGACTACCATTCTCATTTATAAACCAGCGGTTACTTACTATAATGTGTTACCATCAACTCAGTACATTTCTACACTTTTACAGTAAAGTTAATTAAAACTTCTATGTACATTAAATATTAGCAGTCCAGCTCAGTCCTCCTCTTATATTCTTTAAGAATCCACCACCTACCACTAAGTCTTGAAGATATTTTCCTACATTTTCTCCTAGGAGCTTTATGGTTCTTGCTTTTATATTTAGGTTTTTGATCCATTATGAGTTAATTTTTTAATAAGGTGCGACATAGGAGGCCACTTTCCTTCTTTTGGCTATGGATAGCCAGTTCTCTCACCACCATTTGTTGAATGGACTGCTTTGCCTGAGCTGGGAGGGTTTGACAGGCTTGTAAAAAATCACTGCACCATGATGTGAAGGTCCGTTTCTGAACCATCAACTCGGTTCCATTGGTCTGTTGTCTGTCTTTATGCGAGTACCATGCTGTTATTACTACTGTAGCTAGGTAATATGATTTAAAGTCTGGAATTGAGAGTCCTCCAACTTTGCATATTCTTTTTAAGATGCTTCTGGCTCTTCAGAATCCCTTACCATTACAAATAAGTTTGATAACTGTGTTTTCCATTTTTTAAAAAAATCCTGGTGGAATTTTTATTGGGATTGCATTGAATCTGTATATGTATCAATATGAGTAGAATCGACATCTTAATGATATTTAGTCTTCCAATCCATGAGCATGGAATCTTCTTCCAATTATTTTGGTGTTTTTGATTTTTTTTAACAATGAGTTGTAGTCTTCTGAATAAGTGCTTTAAATCGTTGGTTAAGTTTATTCCTGAATATTTGGGTTTTATCTGTCATATTTTATTTTCACCACTCTTTTGAGACTTTTAGTTACTTTTATTGATATAATTTTCATTTCTAGACTCTCTTCCTTGCCTTTCTCTCCTCTCATTCTTTTCACGCTGTAGCGCAGCCTTTAGTATTTCCTGAAAAGATGGTCTCTTGGTTACAAACTCTCTCAGTTTCTGTTTATCTGTGAATATTCTAAATTCTCCCTCACTTTTGAAAGACAATCTTGCCAGACATATGATTCTTGTCTGGAAGTTTTTCTCTTACAGTATCTTAAATATATCATACCACTGTCTTCTTGCCTCTGTGGTTTCTGATTGAGAAATCAGCATTTAATCTTATTGGGTATCCCTTATATCTTATGCATTGCTTTTCTCTTGCTGCTCTCAGACTTCTGTCTTTGTCTTTGGTGTCAGACATTCTGATCACATCAGTATGTGTCTCAGAGTTGATCTTTTCAGATTTATTCGGATGGGAATATGTTGTGCTTCTTGCACATGGAAATCTATGTCTTTCAATAGGGTTGGGAAATTTTTCACCATTATTCCTTCAAATATTCCTTCTGCCCCTTTTCTCTTCTCTTCTCCTTCTGGGACACCCATGTATGTTTGCATGTCTTTGCTGTTGTTTAATTCCCCGAGAACTTGTTCAATTTTTTCCATTTTTTCCTTCATCTGTTCTTTAGTATGTTTGGTTTCAGAGGCCATGTCTTCAAGCTCACCAATCCTTTCTTCTGCTTCCTCAAATATGCTGTTATATGATTCCAGTATATTTTTAATTTCCTTTATTGTGCCTTTCATTCCCATAAGATCTGCTATTTTTCTATGTATGCTTTCAAATTCTTCTTTGTGCTCATCCAATGTTTTCTTAATATCCTTAATCTCTTTAGCCATCTCATTGAATTTATTAAGGAGATTTGTTTGAATATCTATGATGAGTTGTCTCAACTACTATATGTCATCTGAAGACCTACCTTGTTCGTTTAACTGGGCAATGTCTTCCTGTTTCTTGGTGTGGATTGTAATTTGCTGTTGGTGTCTTGGCATCTGACTTACCAGATGTATTTATTCTGGGTGCAGTTTTCCTCTTTAGTTTAGGGCTTTCTTGCCCTTTCTCCCTTGCTGGTTGGGTAGTAGGAGCTGAGGATATAGTTGGTGCTGTAAGCTGTGGAGGCTCAAGCTGCCTGCATTGTCCCAGGGACAGATGAAGCTTCTCCTACCTTTTTCCTTTCCCAGGGATAGGGACAGAGCCACAGTGGTGTGTAATAATCCAAATCATGCAGGCCTAGACTGTAGTTGCTCAGAGAGACTGATGAAGTTTCATGCCCCTTCCTCCCTTGCCTGGAGTGAGGATGGAGCTGCAGGCGTGGGCAACAATCTATGCTGTGTAGGTCCAAAATAACCTCAGTTGCCCTGGTAGATTTCTGAAAATAGTCTGTGCCAGCTGAATGTACCTGTAGTTACCTGGAGAGCTGATGCAGGGCCTACCAGCTTCCTCCCTGCTAGAGGTGTGACTGAAGCATAGGCTAGGGCTGCAGGCACATCTGGGTGAAAGTAGCAGGTGCCTACCATCACTGTGATTTTCAGTCAGCCAGCTTCCCCTAATGCCGGGGGTTGAGTCTAAATAGCGGATACTGGTCCCCACTAGCACTGTGATTTTCAGTCTGCCCAGCTTCCCTTCGTGCCAGGGGGATAGTTAAAATGGGTGCTACTGGCCTCTTTTTGAATTGGGCAGGTTCAAACTTTAGCTATTCTTAGGATTATACTTTAGCCCACCGAATTTACTAATCAGTAGCTGAAGTTTGTGCCCAATTGTCTCTTCCTCCCTCGTTTTTGGGAATTGGAGCTTCCAATTCCAGCTGTGGAATAACTCCCCAGGCAGCTTGTGCCTCCAGTGCAGGATGGGCACAGGCCTCCGTGGTGTGGAGTGCTCTACTTAAGAATCTTCTATGCAGATGGGTAGTCTCCTCCTTCCATTCTTTCAAGGATGTTGCAGGATTCTCTTCTGGTCTCCTGGAGCCCCCAAACAGGTGCTTTAGATAGCTGTAGGTGATTACTATCTCCCCTGTAGCACGAGCAGACTCTAGAAACTCCTTACTCTGCTGCCATCTTGCTTGTTGTTCTCTCAATAGCTTTTTGGTTTTCTTCTTGGGCCCACTGGTTGTTTGAGTGTATTGTTTAATTTCCACATATTTGTGAATTTCCCAATTTTTTTTTCTGTTATTGATTTCTAGTTATATTCAATTTGGTGAGGGAAATACTGCGTATTATTTCAATCATTTTACATTTATTGAGGCTCGTCTTATGGCCTAGCATATGGTCTATCTTTGGAATTCTCCACGTGCACTTGAGAAGAATGTGTAATCTGTTGTTGTTGGGTGGATGTTCAATAGCTATCTCTTGGTTTATAGTGTTGCACATGTCTTCTATTTCTTGTTGGTCTTCTACCTAGTTAGTCTACACAACATTTCAAGTGGGTACTGAAGTCTCCAACCATTATTATTCCCTTGTCTATTTCCCTCTTCAATTCTGTCAGTTTTTGCTTCATGTATTTTTAACCTCTGTTGTTAGGTGCATATGTTTATATAATTATGATATCTTCCTGGCCGACTGACCCCTTTACCATTATGAAATGTTTCTCTTAACTGAAGTAAAAATGTTAAGGCTATTCTAATATTAGTACGGTCATTCCAGTTTTCATATGGTTGCTCTTGGCATGATATATTTTTCTATCATTTTACTTTGAAACTATTTGTGTCACTGAATCTAAAATGTGTCTCCTATAAAATGCATATATTTGGATCTTGTTTTTTTCCTATCTAAATAAAAATATAAACTGTCTTTTACAATTTCACAATTATCTTCACTTGTGTCCTTTTTTTGTGAGTGTGAATTTGAATTACTTTCTGGGGTCACTTGTTTTCAGTCTGAAAATTTTCTTTTAGCAGTTCTTGTAGGGTGTGTCTGTTAGTGAATTCTTATTTTTTCTTTACTCTAAATGTCTGTATTTCACTTTTATTTTTTAAAGATAGTTTTGTTAAATATAGGATTCTTGTTGACAGTTTTTTGGAATACGACATTGCACTGATTTTTGGCCTCCATTTTCTTGATGAGAAGTTATTTTTCCTAATGAGAAGTTGGGTGTTAAATGGAATATGACATCTCACTGCTTTCTGGCCTCCATCTTCTTGATAAGAAGTTGGATGTTAAACTTAGCGGAGTTTACGTGATGAATCATTTTTCTCTTTCTGATTTGAAGATTTTCTCTTAGCTTTTGGTTTTTAGCATTTTTAGTAAGGTATATCTTTGTGTGGATCTTCTTTAATTTATCATACTTCAGTGTCTTTGAGCTTATTGGATGTATAGCTGGTTTTTAAAATCAAATTTGAAATATTTTAAGCTATTATTTCTTCTATTTCTACTGCACTTTCATCTCCTCTCTTAATGGTGTACCACATTTCTCTTAGACTCAGTTCATTTTTCTTTATTTTTTTTTTCTCTTGTTCTTCAGATTGTGTGATCTCTACCTTTAAGGTCATCAATTCTTTTTCTGCTGGTTCAAATCCATTATTGAGCCCCTTTAGTGAATTTTTCATTTCAGTTATTGTAACTTTCAACTCCAAACTTCCATTTGGTTCTTTTTTAAAAAATATTTTCTGTCTCTTTTAAAATATTCTCTATCTGATTAGCCATTCTCATCTATACATTCCTTTGCTTCTTTAATAATTATTTCCTTTAATTCTTTTAGCATATTTATTATGATTGATTTGACCTGTTTGTCTCTTAAATTTTATACCTGGATCCTCTCAAAGGCAGTTTCTGTAACTTTTGTTCCCCTTTACATGAATCACAAATTTTTGTTTCTTTGCATGTCTCTTAATACTTTATATAAAAAATGAAACATTTTAAGTAACATAGTACTTCTGGATACTGATCCTCCCTACCCTGGGGGCATTTTTTTTTTTGTTTTCTTGTTTGTTTAGTAATTGGATAGACTACTATAGTGAAGTCTGTTTTCCTTAAAGTGTGAATTCTTTGATGTCACTCCTCATAGGGTGCAGCCTTGAGCATGTGAGCAGTCTCCCTGGGATATGAAGGTACTTTTAATAGGGCTTAATTGGAGGCAGGTGGGGTATTGGCTCCTTGGCTGCCCTCACCTGGAGTGGAGCTTATGTCATGCTGAGCTGGGATGTGGATGGAGGGGTCACATTGCCGTTTGGAAGCCACAGATTATTTATTGTTCTTACTGAGTTTTAGTAGATTTTCTTGAATAAATGTTTCTTCATTTGCTATTTGCCCTTAAGACATTTCCTCATGCCTTCAAATGGTTGTTAATTTTAGTAATGTTTACCTGTTATACTTGTTTGGGTGGAGAGTTGGTTTGTGGATATCCTCACACCACCATTATGGAAATAAAACTCACTCGTACTGGTTATTTTAAAAGGCTTTCTTAAGAAATTGCTTTGTTTTTTATAGTTTATATGAATTTTAGATGCTTCATATTATCATTAATTACCATTGTTTTTATAAAATCAGCTAAGATATAATCTAGAATACTATTTTTTTTGTTGTTACATATCCCCCCCTTTCTGCTTGCTCTTGCTGTGTTCATTTTTGTCTTCTTCTGTGTCTGCTCTGTCTCCCCCCCATTGGATGTGCCGCGTCAGCTCACTGCGCAGGCGGTTTTGCTCCGTTTGCGGGCGGCTTTTTGCTTCTGTTCCCAGGCGGCTTGCCCTGCCCGTGGTGGCTTTTTGCCCTACCTGTGGCAGCTTTTTGCCCTGCCCATGGTGGCTCTGCCCCGCCCAAAGCAACTTGCCGTTCTCAAGGCGGTCTGCCCACCTGGAGAAGTACCCGGGAACCGAACCCGGGGCCTCCCATGTGGTGAACCGGCACCCTATCCACTGGGCTACGGCCAGCCCCCTAGAATACTATTATTTTTGGTAAATTCACCTTAGCAATGGTAGAATGGAAAAAACATTTTTATTATTTGTCTAGTTGTATAATTACCTCTTTCATCCATTTATTCATTTTGTCTTTTTAATAGTTCTTTGTGGATTGAAGGACCAATCACTGAAAAAGATTGTATATGAGAAAGATTAACATAACTTCTTAATTTTCATAAGATCAAAATCCAGACTTGGAACATTATCTTGGAGTTGGTCAAGTTTAGTAGGAATTTCATTCTCAAGACACCTGTCATATTCTGATAGAGGCCGTACATGAACAAGTCATAGACTGACAATTACTGTTGCACAAGACTTTGATTACATTTTGTTTCCACTTTAATTGTTAGTATTTTATGGTTTAGAAAGCATATTCTATCATGCATTTTATTTGTTCTTCACCACAATCTCTGATACAGGTATTACCGCATTTTACATATGAGAAAATTGAAGTCGTTTTGCTTTAAATGATATGAGCAGTAGGAAATGAAAATCAAATTCACAGTTTTGAACCATTTATTTCACAGGCATGAACATCTGCTATGTATTAGGGGCTGTGTATCAGTGATTCAAAGATTTAAAAAACTATAATCCCTCAACTCAAAGCATTTACAGTTTAGGAGGGAAGAAATAGTCATAAAGTGGCAGATATTCTTTAGTTTGCTATATCCTAACAGAGATGTTTGAGTGGTCTAGGACAGAAAAGACAGATCTAGATTAAATAGAGAAGGCTTCCTGGAGGAAGAAGACATTTGAGATGAGCGTCCTTCATTTCAAAATGAAATAATAAATGTGAAAAAGTTGGATTGTGTGATTTCTGATACAATATCTGCTGCCACTTATTTATTTATATTTGAATCCAAATACCCCTTCTTTAATTTCTACAATTTCAGTTTTGTATACCCTAATGATGCAAAATTAATTGAATACCTCTTCCACATGAAAGCTCTTCAACTCTTGAAAACTTCTATGTCTCCTCTAAATTTTATTTTCTCTGGGTTTTTCTTTAGTGATTACATGTTGCTTTTCAAAACATAAAAGTTGAAAAGTTAAAAATATTAATTTCATGAAATGGAAACATTTACCATCATAGTTCCTCTTTTCTGATGAAATTGTGTTTCTTTTTCTTTCTTCTCTCTCCTTCTCCCTCTCTTTCTCTTTCTCCATTTGTCTTTTTCTCTCTCTGTTTGATGTTTACTTGTGTTTACCTTAAATAATTGATTTTAACTAGCTAGTAGAAAAAGTAATAGGGAATTGCTTCAATAAGGAATTGAATTTACCCAGTATAATTCATTAATGCAATTTAAGGTAACTATTTGATGAGCCATGTCACATTTTGGCCATATGTTGAGGTTTTTTGTCAATATTTATTTGTTTTATTCTAAAACAATTAGTTCTGTCTCAAAATTTCCCTATGAAATTTTGTTGTATCAAGATTTTCCCATACTGTACTTATTTTTTTTACCAAATACAGGATTTTTCACTTACTTTTTTTAGATACCATCTGGCTAATAAAAGAATTCTCTCCCAGTTATGTTTTTCTTTGGGGAGGAGGGAAAAGGATGGTAAAATAAAATTTTGATTTTTTAATGCCAATATATTTACATATTATTATACTTTGTTTATACTCTCTTCAGAGCTTACTGGCTTTAAATCCTCGAACACAAACTCATGCAACTCTACGTTCTACTTCGATCAAGAAATTAGACAAGAAGCATTGGAAAAGAAACTCTGATAAGAACTGCTCTGTAAGTACCACTGATATATAATTTCATGCTAAAAATTATCTCATTTCACACATTGTAAGACAAGATTTTACACTTACTTAGAGGGACAATTAAATATGAGTGAAATGTAAATGTGATTTTTTTTTCGTATTTTAAACATTTAATATTTGAATAATCTCAAGTGTGTCTAATTTAAATCTTTTTAAAAATCTCTGAACACTTAAAAATCATATAACTTTAGTTTCATGCCAAAATTTCTTTTCTTTAAATCTTTAAAGTTTCCCTTAATGTTGTTTTGTACAATAAAACAATGGTATGGAAGGCTTTCCATATTTCAGATATGGTTCAACTGAAGGCAGGGATACTAGTATCTAAAAACTGTTTGAAAATACACTTTTGTGGAAAAGGTCCAATATGAATATGTAATATTTCCAGGTGATGCACAGGAACAAAATAGTGTTTTTCTGATATTACTGGTTTTTAGAACCTTATTTAACTGGGCTCATGCAGTGATTAAAAAGCTGGGACTGTGAGGGGCCATAAATGAGGTTTAAATACAACCTGGAAGGCAATATTCAGAATACCATTTAGGGAAATCAATTTCTTTTTCAGCTGATTTTCCCAAACAAGCTTATATATACATTGAGATAATTTTTAATAGTACCTTACTTGACACTGTCTCTTTCATACTTTGTATGTACTCTCTCATAGTATGTATGGTTTTAGTTATTTGCACGTACTTCTTTCTTTCTCCCCACATGAGTGAACGTTTTAGGATGAGAATTGTGAGTGTGTGTGCATGTGTGTGTTTATATGTATGATTGTTTACCTAATTTTAAATTTTTCTCCCACTGGCACCCAGTGAAGTTTTTTGGATGAAACAAAGAAACAGAAGCACAGAGAAACATACTGACTGGAGAAGGTCACATAGCCTTTAGCAGCAGACTGAGATTTGGGATCCAGTTTTCCTTCCTCCAGTTCTGTGTGCTTCACTTCATACCATAGCACTTCTAGTAGAGGTCTCTG
>PVKH010012265.1:0-10698 GCA_004027955.1 Chaetophractus vellerosus | reverse complement strand
CGCATCGTAATCCAGTGTCCTATACATGTACATTTGTTTTTTTAATTGCTTTCCTCTAGGGCCACCTTCAGCTCCTAGGAATGTGGTTTTTAACATCAATGAAACAGCCCTTATTTTGGAATGGAGCCCACCAAGTGACACAGGAGGGAGAAAAGATCTCACATACAGTGTAATCTGTAAGAAATGTGGCTTAGACACCAGCCAGTGTGAGGACTGTGGAGGAGGACTCCGCTTCATCCCAAGACATTCTGGCCTGATCAACAATTCCGTGATAGTACTTGACTTTGTGTCTCACGTGAATTATACCTTTGAAATAGAAGCCATGAATGGAGTTTCTGAATTGAGTTTTTCTCCCAAGCCGTTCACAGCTATTACAGTGACCATGGATCAAGATGGTAAGTTCCACTACTGTTCTCTCCAAATAGGCCCATAAATCCCTTTTAAAACATATTATCCCTGATGGACCTATATTCCCTGAGGTGCAATGGCATATTCTATATACTACAGAGGTGATTTTCTGGTTGTTCTTGTTCTTTCCCAAGAGGCTGAAAGATATTTTTGATATTTCTTTTTAGCAATATTACTTCTTAGTTAATTAGATATAATGCTTTTCTGTAATGTGTATGCATTTATGTTTTTCATATAGCTATATGATACCAATATCTCTTAAGAGTAAGCCCATATTATTGACCCATTAATGTTAGACATAAATAAAACATCAAATTAATTGAATTTCAGTTTCCCCATCTATGCTGCCATCACTTTTCATGTCAAATAAAGCAGATAATATGAATTTATTTTAATTATAATTCATGTCTACATTGTACATTCCAGCCAACATGCTTAGCCTTGGTCCCCTGAAGATAAAATAGCAAAAAAAAAAAAATCCAAAGTATTCAAAAACAGTTATCTAGTTGCAATTTGTGAAAAGTAGTTAAACTGTGTTTAAAAATTTCTATTGCATTCAGTTAAATGTTCCCTTTATAATGCTTCAGATTTTTACTGCAACATTTTCAGGCACTAACACTCCTATGATTTTTATACATATATATTCTCTTTAATTCCCCATAGCATGATTGTATTGCAGAGTGTGATACAGGAAAAGCTTCAGAGATTTTACAAACGCCTTTTGAGAAGTGTTCATAAATTATGTAGGTACATAAATAACTATTTTAAGTAGGAAGTATTATTATAAATTAATACATATACATGATATGAATTTATAAATATGAAACTATTTTTATACACTCAGGAAGTATATGGTAATATTTAAAATAAAAATATTTTTAAGGTGTTAGAATACTGTTCAGCAATAAAAAGGAACAAACTATTGATATATACAACTTGAATAAACCTCAAGAACACTATGCTGTATGAAAAAGCCAATTTCAAAAGGAAACGTATGATTCCATTTATGTAGTATTTGTAAAATAATATCATTATAGAAATGGAGAACAGATTAGTGGTTGCCAGGGATTAGGAGTTGGGTGTGTGTGTGGTGTGATCTGAAGTAGTAGCCTGAAGAAGCCTTATTATGGATGGAGCAGTTGTGTATCTTGGTTGTGGTAGTAGTTTCACAAAGCTACATATGTGATAAAATTGCCTAGAGTTACACACTATGTACACACACACACATACACACACAAACTCTGTGGCTTGTACTAATGTCAGTTTCCTTGATTTGATCTTGTACTATAGTGAAGCAAGTAGTCAACGTTGGGGGAAGCTCGGTGTAGGGTGTCCAGGACCTCCCTACATTTTTGGCAAGTTCCTGTGCTTCTATAATTTAAAAACAAAAAGTTCAAAACATTATTAAAACTATGAAAAGTCCAGGAAGAAAAATTTAATATTCTACCAAAAACATATATGAAGTGGATGGGAATATTTTATTCAAAATAATATACATAAATTCACTTTGCTGATCATTTTCAGATATACATTTAATAAATTAAGTGAAGTCAAATGGTATTGTATGATTACTGTCTTTGTATTTACTATGAAATTTTCCCCTTTCTTTGTCAACTAATTCTACATTATAGAATTTGCCTTATAGTTGTTCAAAAGAGAATTCTTATTTCTTGTTTTCCCCATTCTTTCCCTTAGTATCAACAAAATCTTGTCAGAGGTGTCTTCAGCCTAAAGGAAATTAGGGTCTTCTGCTCGTTTGTGCTTTAGCAGATTATTTATAAAGCTGCCACCTGATAAAAAATATATATATAACCCAAAATTAAGGGACATTATTAGCCCTAAAATACAAATAAATAAGTTTGGGAAGGGGCAAAAACAATATATCACTTTAAATAACATAGAATTTAATGCTATTTAAATTCTAGAATCAGAAAGGAGTTAATTTAGTCTAGTTTTCTACTTAGAATAGCAGAAAATAAATTTTCCATCACTTTTTAAATGAGATAATTTATGGAAAGCAGGTGGAAAGAAGTATATTAAATGTGGAATGAGATATAGTACTCATATATTGAGGGTATATATTCTGGAAGGATAGCATCCTTAAGCAATCTTCCCCAATAAATTTATCTTTGATCAAGGATCTTAAGAAATGATTTTTTTTTAATTTAATTGGACTTTGTTTTGTATATAAATGATAATAATAAAAATATATAAATTTTATTTGAAAATATATAAAAGTCCTACGCTGAACTAAAATATTGTCACATATATACTTAATAAAATATATTTAATTATGACCAACCTCCATGTCATAATTTTAAGAGAAGCCAAGAAGACCATGTCTTCCTTGTGCCTAAAATTCTGACTGTAGAGAATGACATCTTTAAAAATGTTACCCAAACAAGGGTAAAATAATGAAATAGTTCAATCTGTGGATGTATATTACTTTTTCATATTGGAAGAGGTCAGAGCCTAATATTAGGGTAAAAAGAGCTTGTGGAAACTGGAGTGTCCTAGAACCAGACTTCTATCAGCCTTAGTTAGATAATAATTTTACTCCTGCAAATGGAGGAAGAGATAGCCTATCACTCAGCTTGGAGTATCTTTGGGAAGATTTCAAGGATTTTAGAAGCAATTTTCCAAAGTGATCTGCTAACACATTGTAATTTCGTTAACCTGAGGGGACCACAGTAATCATTATCTGCAGGTTTCCAGTCATGGTTTTTATACTAAAATGGAAAAGTGATACCTGGTATTCATAAACTTTTAATTTATTCTATGTATTTTTAGTGTATTGCTTGTGTTTAATGGTGATTGAGCCCTTTTGAAGGTTACAGAAGAAGATAAACTAATAATGTCAAAAATATGTAATTAGCACTGTGATAAGTCCCACCTAGGAGAAGCCCAGGTTGTTCTGGCAGTACGTACTCTTCAGGTCTGGAGAATGAGAGTCCTGAGGAAGCAGCTTTTAAATTGAGTTCTGTCATGAAGGATGAGTAGAATATGATTAGGCAAAATGGGGCTGGGAGAAGGGAATGAATTCTGAGTAGTCAGAACCAAACAAAGGCTGAGCAATTGAGGGATGATGAGCTGATGACTGATGTACCAAGAGCCTCTAATCTAAGTAGTTGTTGTACTGCAGAGTTATAGCAGGACTTGGGGAAGGAACTGAAGAGCCTATGTATAATTTAAAGCAATGAGTAGATGTCTGTAAAGTAACCAAGACAAGTTAGGGAGTCAGTCACTTAAAACATGCTGGTATATTACCAGGGCCACACTTTGGGAAAAGAAAATGAGATTAATATTGTTCATAAGGTGAGACTTGTATGACTATGTAAATAAAACATTAGAGACCAAAAAATTACAGTCAATAATATTAATTATATTTTTACGACTCACTCTATGTATGCACAGTGTGGAACATGAAGATAGAGAGGAAATTTGCCGTGGTATGCATTTTCTTTCATGTAGTTGACTATATGAAATAAGCTTACACACACACACGCATATATATATATAACTGTCCTTTTATATTTCTCATAAGTAAGAAATATTAAGGAAACCACATTAAATGATTCTAACTTGATTGTTTTACATCTGCTTAGAATTGAACAATGTACAGGGTTTTTTTGTTTTGTTTTGTTTTGTTTAGTTTTGCAAATCACTTAGAACCATTTAGCTGTAGTTAGGAGAAGTATTCTTTGATTTTTCTGATTCTAGATGGATAAATAAGATTATAGATTTAAGACAATGATTCTCATAATTAGGCTTCTTTGCAATAAAGCTTAACTGACTTCCATAATCCCCAGAAGCTATATTTGCAACCTTCTATTTTAATACTTTACTTCAATAGTCTTGAAGGGTGTTTCATTTAGAGAGCAAAACAAGAAAGCAACACCTAGAAAACATAGGATTCTAACCTTGGATACATGATAGGAAAACTAAGGAATGTAGTTCAGTAAAAGAAATTATTCAGGTAATAGACAGTAAAGGAAAACATTAATTATGGATAATCAACCTGAAACAAATTGTGTTTATAGATATCTTGACATATGTAAAAACATTTAGTGACTATGGTCAAAGTGAAGGAGATGCCAAATTACTAACCAATTTTGCTGATATTTGCTAAAGGGTCTTTAAAGCATTTATTGTCTGAAGCAGGGTTGTCCGATTCATTGGTTTCTTAAACTATACATTCAACACCAATTCTCCCTGCCCTTGGGTGTCAATTCTGTATTAGGTTTGCCTTAGGCTTACATTTTGAGTTTAGATTTCATTTATTTACTCTAGCAGCGATACTTAATTGAACTGATATTTTAAAAAAAGATTTAAAATTAACAAAAGTTTTCATGTATTTATAAATTTGAGATGTTTGATTTACAGTTCAATGAGCTTTTGAAATACAGTTTATTTCAAATGCAAACCGTTTGCATATTGCTGGAGTAGGTAATTAGGGACATTGTAAACATGCATTTGTCTTTGTATCTGCATTTCAAGGTATTTTACTTCTGGATATCTCTAACAGTCCTCACTGTGTTTTCAAAAATCCTGACAGCAAGTGTTTTTTTCTAAAATCTGTGCAGGTGCATTTAAAGTAAAAGAAAATTCAGTATAACAGTTTAAGATGCTTACTGAAAATACACTTAATACAGTGTTTCTTATTCACAAGCCAATGGCACAAGAAGCTTTAAAAAAAAGGCAACATCCACGATTTTAAATAAGAAAGATTCTGTATCATTTGTATAATTCACATTTCTTATGCATAGCAAATTACATATTCATAAGCTATAGACATCTTATATTGAAGTATAACTTTTCCTATCTCCTTAGGAAAAGTGTTTCTCTCCTGCAAAGAGCACTGAATATTTTATTTATGGAAGATAATTGAAATGTCAATCTAGTTGATCATATCTAAATAACTTTATGGTTCAGCCAAATATTAGGTTTTAACTGAGTCTGGATGATTGTAAACTTTGTTTTTACCTCTCGTAAACATCAGTTATTTCCAAGTCTAGGGTCTTTTTTGGTATGCCTCTTTTGGGTAATTGAATGATATAGAGACCAGTCAGCAATTGTAGAAATTGAACTATTCCTAGATAGTTGTGCATAATAATACTACACCTGTTTCTATCTTCCTGGACATTAATCATATATGTTTCAATAGTCTGCTTTTCCAACAAATATATAAGCTTCCTGGAGGCAAGGATGATTTGTCTCTTGATTGGGAATATCCACCACCTACCACAGTGCCTGTAACTTAATAAATAAATAGATGTCAACTGAATTAGTGGGACCTGGAGATGGTATGCGTTAATCCTTCATCATTCCTTCAAAAACATTTATTTAATCTTCCAGGACTGTTCTAGGTGCTAGGGATATGGTAGTAAAGGAGAAAAACAAACAAGCAAACAGTTGGCAGAGTGCTTGCCTACATCAACCATATATTTTGGTATTATATAGTGATAGGTCCTATGAAGAACTAAAAGAGCAGGTGAGGGATTTGGAAGTAATGGGGGAGGGGGAGTTTCCATTTTACATAGGGAAACCCAAGAGCACCTCTCTTTATAAGATGATATTTGAGCAGAAAGATCATGACATGAAGAGATACACATGTGGATATACAAAAGAAGACTGTGGATATATAAAAGAAGACTATTCCAGGCTGTGGGAATAAAATGGACAAACCCTTATATTTAACCAGGAATATGCCTGGAAAGTAAGAAGAAAGTCTTATGATATCTCTATCTTGTACTTAAATGTCATGCTCACTAAGTCCTCTGGTACTATATCTACATGCATTGTGTGGTATTTGTCATAGTAGCCTGTAACTATGTAACATAGTAACTATGACAGGGGTTAACATTAAAGACTGGGTTTTATTTTTTAAAATATTTTCTAAAAGCATCTTTTACTTTGGAGTAAGCATCAATAAGGATTAACATACATTATTTTTAAAGAATACAACAAGAAGGGCTTCAAAATTAGATATTATTCTGATTATCATTTAAAATGTGAAGTCTCTTTATAGCTAGTAAGTAGTTTGTAAACATGAAAATATATTTGTTAGTCTTTTAATTAGAATGAAATTCCAAGCAGATTAAATAGCATTTTTTTTCTTCCACATTTTTTCATTTAGATGGTTTCTGAAACAATCAGTTCCAGCTACATAATTTGTGGTACAAAATGAAAATGCAGTCCCTCTTGTTCAAAAGGCAAGGAAAAGTGTCTTTTAAAGATAATAAGATATAAAACATTTTCATTTTTCCCAAGGTCTCTTTGTTTCTCAACTGGGCCAGAATGTTTTAATTTTCTATTTAATATACTTCTAAGTAAAGAAACATTAAAATTTTAAATTATTTGCACAAACTTTCCATTCATCTTTTTATTGTTCAATGCCGGTTTTAAATGCAAATATAAAAGCATTTAATTCATATTCAGAATCATGGAAATTTCACAATGCTTTTTTGGTAGTACTCCTCCTCCCCCCAAGGTTGCCTCTAGCAGATCAGAACAGATACTTGTGAGCCAGACTCAGGAAGGTTGGAAGGAGCTAGAGAGGGTTCCCCCAGGCATGGAGCCAGTGGAGGGAGCTCTTCTTTAGTATGAGGTGGAGTGGAGGGAACTGGAAAAAAGTAGAACATGTGCAGAGAATTAAGACACTGGCAGGTGGCCAGGCCCTGCCCAGCTACTCGTGACAACTGCCAGGTTCCCACTCTTGCCAACTGCCAGACTTACAGGCCTTGCCCCAGCCAGGGACAAGTTCTTGGTGATGAGCCAGGTTTTCCCCTTCCAATAGGCTGCCTTCTGAACCAAACATGGAAGGGTGATACAAAGGTCTTTGAACCTTTTTGGAACCTGCAAGGAACTTGCATGGGGCAGATGAGAGGCTTGCACCAATGAGACGTGACCTCTGCAGAGTGGATCCAACCACCATCCAAGACTCAGGGAGAGCAGGCCATTCTCAGACCTTCCCTCAGTCTGTATCCAGGATCCCACAGGAGACAGGGAGCAACCCAAGAATGTAGTCCTCCCTCCGGAGATACAATCCAGTGGCCTAACCCAGGTGAAGGGTGACAGTGGGCCTAGAGCAGGGGGAGTATAGTGAAGCACCTGTCCAGTGGATTTACACAGGTAACAAGAGGTGGACCTTGCCCAGGCTAAAAGATCCCAGTGCATGCTCCATTCATTGCCTCATTCAACTTCACTTACAAAACCCAAAATAAAACCCAAAGATAAAATTATTAAGAATTTCAAGATGGCAATGGCAGACCATTAAGCCCCAAGTGTGTAGATATTGTGAAACTTCACAGATTACACACTCGTGAAGCCAACTCTGCAAACATTTTACAGAGTAGTAATTTCATTGTTTTTCTCATTCACCTCTGTGCAGTATTCTTCAAACAAATACAGTCAGTGAATATTCTGCACCAAGCATTGTGCTATATCCCATGGAGTAAATAAAAGATGCATGTTTGAGACATGGTCCTGCTATAGAGCAGCTAACATCCAGTCTTTTGTTTTCTAAGATTTGGAAGTGAGAGTTTGCCTAAATAAAGAAGATTAAATTAACTATATCTGGCTTGATAAATATTTTCATGAACTGAGCGCCCAAAATATTACTTAGTACACAAGTCCTTAAAATATGCATAAAGTAATAAATGATTAAATAGTGAAACTTTTTAGTTTTTAATTGTTTCTATTTTCAATTATTAAATGTACAAAATAAAGTAAAAAAAATAGTGAAATGACAGTGAATGCCAATGTTTCACGTATCTATTTTTATGAGACTAGTTGTTGAAACATACTTTCATTCTATTAGGGAGTGAGCAAAGTTTTTAATAATGCAAGCTTTTTAAAAAAATGTCCCTTAATTTGCCTAATGTGATTCTAATTATTTTTACATTCTTATAGATCGGGGAGGCACTTTCCATACACACCCATATCTTTGTGCTCTGCTCTATATTGTTAAACTGTCACTTCCAAATGTGCCTTGAGATAGAAAAGTGTTTTTTTTCCCATAAATTATTATGAAATGACTCATTGAAATTATTAGAGTACATTCTTTCAAATTGCTATTAAACTTACATATTTCTTAGGCCATCTTTTATTAAAACAAGTAAATAATCCTGAAAGGATGATAAAAGTATCTATAATATATGAAGCACAATTCACTTCCCATTTCCTTGAATTTTGTCTTTGAAAACATGTTACTTTTCTGCCGGGTCACTAAACCTTCAATGTATGTGTTCATTTTTCCTTTATGATGTTCATGTGAATTGATGATCCTCCTTTTTATCTTCCAATTTCAAGGTTCCTGTATATAAATAGTGAATGGTCAGCTATTGTCTATGAGTTTGTTTTATAATTTGACAAGTTTATTTGACAGTTTCTCCTTTCTCATAATTTGATATTTTAAAGATTTAAAAAAAATTTTTCATAATTATAAATATGTTGATCAGCTACACATATGAATTGCAAATTCAGATTCCTAGAAATTGGGAATAGGTTTCTCATTCTATTTTTATGAGTATAAATGTTTAATGTGTTGAACAGTTTTGAATATTTAAAATGTTCAATTGCTGTTTTCTATGTAGTTGCTTTAGAAAATGCAAGATACTTGTATTAAGATGGGAACAATTAAACTCAATTTGAAATGATAATTATATATTTAAATTTACACTATAACTGACATGGAAAATTATTTCCCAAGATAAATTATTTTCCATCTTCTGAATTTTATTAACCTAACTGCTGCCAGTTCATTTAGTTTTACAGTTATATTAGGCAACAATTTTCATATCCTTGAAAAAAATCTCGAGAGAATGTTAGAGTTCAGCTACTAGTCATCAGGCAGGATGCACATATACCCTTCTCAAATAAATGATGTTTAACTTATTTCATAAAGATCTCTGTGAAAGATTTCCAATCTTCCTGTTTCTGTGGACTGACTTCTTAGACATGTATCTCACTAAAGTCTTTCTGCTTCTAGTGGAAATATTTTCCAATTAAAAGTAAAATTGAAAAAAAAATCACACTTCAGGGGATGGAAAGTTACCTTTCTCTATAGCATCACTGTTCATAGACAAGAAGATCATCAATAGAACATTCCAGTTAGGAATTGTCTACTTATTTCATTTCTGTTTTGCAAGGTTATTAGGCCTAACCCCACTTCCATTGTTCTCCAGTTTTTTTGTTTCAAGTCTACTGAAGAAGCATTATGCATGAATGCCCACAAACCTAAAAAGGGCCATAGAAGGAGTGGCAGTGCATCAGACTGAAGATTATTTAAGAGTTACCTCTTGGATGGATTTTCAAGAAAATCTGAGAGTCTCTTAGGCATACTCTTCAATGTTGATATGGAAATGTTAGGCTCCAAAGTAGAAAACTTCTCTCCAATAAGAGAATGCCCTGATGGAATCAGGAAGACTTTTCCAAAATTTGAATGTGTCTACCATTCTGGCACAAAATGGTGCTTCCAAAGAGCATTCAAGCAAGAAAAATAAACAAGCTCCCCAAATATTATGCAGTCCCTGGTGATGAGCAAACATTGAGTTTAACTTTTTTTATTAGCTCAAACCCTTAATTTTTGCAACGCAGGTCCTCAAAATAGGGAATTATTTGTTATGTAATAATTGTTCAATTTCTAAAATGTATTTTTCATTAATACTTTAAAAGTAAATATCAAATATAGTTAATTTATTTAAAAAGTCATTTATATATTTGTTAGAAATAAAAAATTCTTAAAATAGTTAAATAATATGCAATTTTTCTTACCCTTTTTTCTCAATAAAAGAGGAATCTATTTAATGATGGATGAAATGCCAAAAAGTAACCAAATCGCATTACTTTTATGACAGACCATTTCTTCTGATATATCCTTGATATCTTGATATATTGCCTTTCTTCACTCAGGAATAATTAGATAAAGTTTTAATAACCTTTCAATGAAGAGATCCTCATTCATTGACAAGAAGATCATCAATAGAACATTCCAGTTCGGAATTACATACTTATTTCATTTCTATTTTACAAGGTTATCAGCCCAACCTAATATTTTTCTCTAAACTTTTTTCTATTTCAATACTATGATCTAGAATTGAGTATCTTTCTCTAAACATTTCTCTATAAGCATTCAAGTTTTTAAATCTTCTCTTACTAATCTTTATTACGTTCTTTATTTCCATAAAGTTTTTTCTTCCCTCTCTATTGTGGCTCCCAGTTCCAGTGAACAGAATGAGTTTATACACCTGCTTTCATATAACCTTTTTAATTTTTTTTAAAGAAGCTTTA